>JAVLUX010000158.1:412500-462500 GCA_032164185.1 Moxostoma hubbsi | reverse complement strand
AAAGAAAGGAAGGAAGGATTTAAGGATGCAAGGAAGGAAGGGAGGAAGAAAGGAAGGAATGTGAAAGAAAGGAAGGAAGGAAGGATTTAAGGATGGAAGGAAGGGAGGGAGGAAGAAATGAAGGAGTGTGAAAGAAAGGAAGGAAGGAAGAAATGAAGGAGTGTGAAAGAAAGGAAGGAAGGATTTAAGGATGGAAAGAAGGAAGGGAGGAAGAAAGGAAGGAGTGTGAAAGGAAGGAAGGATTTAAGGATGGAAAGAAGGAAGGGAGGAAGAAAGGAAGGAGTGTGAAAGAAAGGAAGGAAGGATTTAAGGATGGAAAGAAGGAAGGGAGGAAGAAAGGAAGGAATGTGAAAGAAAGGAAGGAAGGATTTAAGGATGGAAAGATGGAAGGGAGGAAGAAAGGAAGGAGTGTGAAAGGAAGGAAAGAAGGATTTAAGGATGCAAGGTAGGAAAGAAGGAAGGGAGGAAGAAAGGAAGGAGTGTGAAAGAAAGGAAAGAAGGAAGGATTTAAGGATGGAAAGAAGGAAGGGAGGAAGAAAGGAAGGAGTGTGAAAGAAAGGAAAGAAGGATTTAAGGATGGAAAAAAAGGAAGGGAGGAAGAAAGGAAGGAGTGTGAAAAAAGGAAGGAAGGATTTAAGGATGGAAAGAAGGAAGGGAGGAAGAAAGGAAGGAAGGATTTAAGGATGGAAAGAAGGAAGGGAGGAAGGGAGGAAGAAAGGGAGGAAGAAAGGAATGAGTGTGAATGAAAGGAAAGAAGGATTTAAGGATGGAAAGAAGGAAGGGAGGAAGAAAGGAAGGAGTGTGAAAGAAAGGAAGAAAGGAAGGATTTAAGGATGGAAAGAAGGAAGGGAGGAAGGGAGGAAGAAAGGAAGGAGTGTGAAAGAAAGGAAAGAAGGATTTAAGGATGGAAAGAAGGAAGGGAGGAAGAAAGGAAGGAAGGATTTAAGGATGGAAAGAAGGAAGGGAGGAAGGGAGGAAGAAAGGGAGGAAGAAAGGAATGAGTGTGAATGAAAGGAAAGAAGGATTTAAGGATGGAAAGAAGGAAGGGAGGAAGAAAGGAAGGAGTGTGAAAGAAAGGAAGAAAGGAAGGATTTAAGGATGGAAAGAAGGAAGGGAGGAAGGGAGGAAGAAAGGAAGGAGTGTGAAAGAATGGAAAGAAGGATTTAAGGATGCAAGGTAGGAAAGAAGGAAGGGAGGAAGAAAGGAAGGAGTGTGAGAGAAAGGAAAGAAGGAAGGATTTAAGGATGGAAAGAAGGAAGGGAGGAAGAAAGGAAGGAGTGTGAAAGAAAGGAAGGAAGGAAGGATTTAAGGATGGAAAGAAGGAAGGGAGGAAGAAAGGAAGGAGTGTGAAAGAAAGGAAGGAAGGATTTAAGGATACAAGGAAGGAAGGGAGGAAGAAAGGAAGGAGTGTGAAAGAAAGGAAAGAAGGAATTAAGGATGCAAGGTAGGAAAGAAGGAAGGGAGGAAGAAAGGAAGGAGTGTGAAAGAAAGGAAAGAAGGAAGGAAGGAGTGTGAAAGAAAGGAAGGATTTAAGGATGCAAGGAAGGAAGGGAGGAAGAAAGGAAGGAGTGTGAAAGAAAGGAAAGAAGGAATTAAGGATGCAAGGTAGGAAAGAAGGAAGGGAGGAAGAAAGGAAGGAGTGTGAAAGAAAGGAAAGAAGGAAGGATTTAAGGATGGAAAGAAGGAAGGATTTATGGATGGAAAGAAGGGAGGAAGAAAGGGAGGAAGAAAGGAAGGAGTGTGAAAGAAAGTAAGGAAGGATTTAAGGATGCAAGGAAGGGAGGACGGAGTGTGAAAGAAAGGAAGGAAGGAAGGATTTAAGGATGGAAAGCAGGAAGGGAGGAAGAAAGGAAGGAGTGTGAAAGGAAGTATTTAAGGATGGATGAAGAAGGAAGGGAGGAAGAAAGGGAGGAAGGGAGGAAGAAAGGAAGGAGTGTGAAAGAAAGGAAAGAAGGATTTAAGGATGCAAGGTAGGAAGGGAGGGAGGGAGGAAGGAAGGAAGGAGTGTGAAAGAAAGGAAGGAAGGATTTAAGGATGGAAAGAAGGAATGGAGGAAGAAAGGAAGGAGTGTGAAAGAAATGAAGGAAGGAAGGATTTAAGGATGGAAAGAAGGAAGGGAGGAAGAAAGGGAGGAAGAAAGAAATGAGTGTGAAAGAAAGGAAAGAAGGATTTAATGATGGAAAGAAGGAAGGGAGGAAGAAAGGAAGGAGTGTGAAAGAAAGGAAGAAAGGAAGGATTTAAGGATGGAAAGAAGGAAGGGAGGAAGGGAGGAAGAAAGGAAGGAGTGTGAAAGAAAGGAAAGAAGGATTTAAGGATGCAAGGTAGGAAAGAAGGAAGGGAGGAAGAAAGGAAGGAGTGTGAAAGAAAGGAAGGAAGGAAGGAAGGATTTAAGGATGGAAAGAAGGAAGGGAGGAAGAAAGGAAGGAGTGTGAAAGAAAGGAAGGAAGGAAGGAAGGAAGGAAGGATTTAAGGATGGAAAGAAGGAAGGGAGGAAGAAAGGAAGGAGTGTGAAAGAAAGGAAGGAAGGATTTAAGGATGCAAGGAAGGAAGGGAGGAAGAAAGGAAGGAGTGTGAAAGAAAGGAAAGAAGGAAGGATTTAAGGATGGAAAGAAGGAAGGGAGGAAGAAAGGGAGGAAGAAAGGAAGGAGTGTGAAAGAAAGGAAGGAAGGAAGGATTTAAGGATGGAAAGAAGGAAGGGAGGAAGAAAGGGAGGAAGGGAGGAAGAAAGGAATGAGTGTGAAAGAAAGGAAAGAAGGATTTAAGGATGCAAGGTAGGAAGGGAGGGAGGGAGGAAGGAAGGAAGGAAGGAGTGTGAAAGAAAGGAAGGAAGGATTTAAGGATGGAAAGAAGGAAGGGAGGAAGGGAGAAAGAAAGGGAGGAAGAAAGGAAGGAGTGTGAAAGAAAGGAAAGAAGGAAGGATTTAAGGATGGAAAGAAGGAAGGGAGGAAGAAAGGAAGGAGTGTGAAAGAAATGAAGGAAGGAAGGATTTAAGGATGGAAAGAAGGAAGGGAGGAAGAAATGAAGGAGTGTGAAAGAAAGGAAGGAAGGATTTAAGGATGCAAGGAAGGGAGGAAGGGAGGAAGAAAGGAAGGAGTGTGAAAGAAAGGAAAGAAGGATTTAAGGATGCAAGGTAGGAAGGGAGGGAGGGAGGAAGAAAGTCAATTAGTCCTGCATATTCAGAGTTTTCTATCAGCTGTGGCGGGGTGAGAAAGAGACACAGTGGGTGTGGCATCAAGCCTCGGAGAGGCATTAATTGGAAATAATAATAAACATAAAATGTCCAAAAATGGGGAAAATAGTGTCCTAGGGGAATACCGATCAAAACAAAGGGGGGATCTGGCATCCTCGTGGTGAAACGAGGCTCTGTGAAGGTCGGGGGAGCGTCCAAGGATCCGTGGCGCGTGGGGTGTAATTAGCGGCCTGTCTTCCCAGGCCCATGGCAGGTGTGAGGCGAAGCGGCCCATCGGACGCGAAGCGATTACTGGTTTGATCTAGTTGTGGTTAGTGTGTTTATGTGTGTGTGTTTATAAAGCCTAATTGTTTTGCTTTTCTCGTGAGGGCCAAATCTCTGAAAACCTCTTCACAGATATAAAATGTCGTGAGCTGCTGTCTTAACTGTGATGTTTCTGGTTTATAAACTCACTCAGCTAGAATCTTGTTTCTTTTGGTGTGAGAGAAATGCTGCAGCTGCAGAGACTCTTGGGTAATAAACGCCACCGCCAAGTGGAAGTAATTATTCCATAACTGCAGAAGAGAGACAGTAAATGAGAGAAAGACAGCAGATGAGAGAGATGATGAGCTGGAGATCATATCACGGGTATTACACAAATTTACATGATTAAATAAAAGCTCATGAATGAAAGAAAGCATCGCTCTGCCCACAGACATGCAAGAGTAAATCTCAGAAAATGTGTAAATATATATATATATATATGTATATATATACACCCCCCCACACACCCCCCCCCACACACACATTCTCAATTACTATAATGCATATTTTAATTTGCATTATTTCTACATACAGTATCATATATACAACACTCACTGCTGTATACTTACAATTACAAATACTTTGCAATATTTTCCTATTTAAATGATATATATATATATATATATTTTATGGTATTTTGGGATGATATTTTTGGAGAAACACACACCTGTTCTTCAAAGTTGTTGTTGTCCAGGAACTTGAGGTTCATGGTGTCAGCGTATGTGTTGATCGCTCGGAGAAGCACTCTGATTTAACACGAAAACTTTCATTACGTAACATGCACAGTTCAGTTGTTATACTGATGATTGTTTCATTAAAATAAAGCAAAAATAATTATGCATGATCGTACATAATCATCTGAGTTCAGCCAACTGCTTTGGGAGGAAATGATTGATTGATTGATTGATTGATTGATTGATTGATTGATTGATTGATTGATTAATAGTATAGCATCTACAGATCTACTGTACACAGCTGAATCCACACACACATACTTACATGCCTCCTAAAATATTTCGACAGTTCAATCACTCTTAAAAATGTCAGAATCTCGTCACAATACCAGACAAAAATATCAAAGCAAGTGTCAACTGTGCACAAATGCTGCTGAAGCTTTTCTCAGAACTGACTTCTCTCCTCAGACTCTTTGGCTCAGTGAGTTGTGTGGCAGTGATTTGCAGTTTGCACAAACTTGTGGATTTCCTTTAACCTTCACTTTTCTCTCGATGTGTGAATCTACACTCTGGTTATTCCTCTATCAATCTCTCTCTCTCTCTCTCATTGATCAATACAAACCTTCACTTCAGGGACATAATGTCTTAATTTGGAAAACAATGCATAAATTAAATAATCATTTTTAAAATTCTAAATAAATAATGCAAAAGGTTTTCTGATAGAGTTGGGTCTATGGTGTGTGTAAGTTTAAAGTCATTTTAGTTCGCATTATTCAGTATAAAAACAGTAGAGATCTATGACATGTGCCCATTTAGATAGATGAGCAAGTGTGTGTGTGTGTGTGTGTGTGTGTGTGTGTGTTCACCTGTTTTGCACCATGATCATGGTGACCCAGTCAGATGGGTAGACATGTTTACCAATCAGATCCTTAAACAACAGAAATGTTTCCATCAGGAAATCCTACAAGAACACACAAATTGATTAGCTTCTGATTAAGACAGGCAGACAGATGGACAGACAGACAGACAGACAGACAGACAGACAGGCAGACAGATAGATAGACAGACAGACAGACAGATAGATAGACAGACAGCAAGACAGACAGATAGATAGAGAGCAAGGCAGACAGACAGACAGATATATAGATAGATAGATAGATAGATAGACAGACAGACAGACAGACAGACAGACAGACAGACAGACAGACAGATAGATAGATAGATAGATAGATAGAGAGCAAGACAGACAGACAGACAGACAGACAGACAGACAGACAGATAGATAGATAGATAGATAGATAGATAGATAGATAGATAGATAGATAGAAAGACAGAAAGACAGGCAGGCAGACAGATAGATAGATAGACAGCAAGACAGACAGACAGATAGATAGACAGACAGATAGATAGACAGCAAGACAGACAGACAGACAGACAGATAGATAGATAGACAGCAAGACAGACAGATAGATAGATAGACAGACAGACAGACAGATTGACGATAGACAGACAGACAGACAGACAGACAGACAGACGATAGATAGATAGATAGATAGATAGATAGATAGATAGATAGATAGATAGATAGATAGATAGATAGATAGATAGATAGAGAGCAAGACAGACAGACAGGCAGGCAGACAGACAGACAGACAGATAGAAAGATAGGCAGGCAGGCAGGCAGACAGACAGATAGATAGAAAAGATAGATAGATAGACAGACAGACAGACAGACACACAGACAGCAAGACAGGCAGAGAGACCTACAGACTAGTGGGGATTTCTTTAAGACTGCAAGGGAAGCTTGGCTTCCCCTGTAATGTCAAAAAAATAATGGTCAAATATGTACTATTGTGTAAACAATTTATTGACTAAAAATGTGTTAGAACATGTTCATCTTGAAAACGAGTTCGTTCAGAATCAGCTGCATATAGCAGGTCGGCTGACTCGATTTCATTCTCATACATTCCCGTAGCGTCACAGCACATTTCCCTGTTGAAGCCGAGCGTCCATTGACTTCAATGGGGCTGCTTTGAACAGTTTTTTTCAGTGCTCCGAAACTAGACGGTCATTGGATAAATGCTGCGATTATGCCCCGCCCACGGACGCTCAGCGTCTCTGGGGGTGAATGAGGAGTGGGCTGGCCCGGACTCCGGGCTTCCGCGTAATGATTGGAGGATCTGTCGAAAGACTGCATCTCCTTTTGACTGACAGCGAATCTGTACTATAAGAAGTCACTGAAGCTATTCGCGCTCAGTCCCATCGCGGATATCTCAAGTGTAGTCGAAAGACAAACTGCTGCAACCTATTTCTTGATATTTGTTTGGCGAAATTACTAGTCAATTTGCATAATACATTTCACTTGAAATGTACTTTTAAATAAATGGACAAGTTGACAATGTAGGCCAAAAATGAGCTTCCCCTCTTTGAAAGACCAGCAGCCGCCACTGCTACAGACAGACAGATAGACAGACAGATAGCCAGCCAAATAGAAAGACAGCAAAACAGACACACAGATAGACACAAAGTAAAGATAGACAGACAGACAGATGAATAGACAGAAATACACACAAACAGATGGGCAAAAAGACAGACAGACATGTAAAACAGACAGACTAATAGACAGACAACCAGAAAGACAGACAGACAGACAGATAGACAGAAATACACAAAGAAAGATGGACAAAAATACAGACAAACAGGTGAAACAGACAGACTGATAGACAGACAGCCAGAAAGACAGACAGACAGATAGACCATGACAGACAGACAGAAATACAGACAGACAGATAGACCATGACAGACAGACAGAAATACAGACAGACAGACAGCCAGCCAAATAGAAAGACAGCAAAATAGACACACAGACAGACACAAAGTACAGATAGACAGACAGATGAATAGACAGAAATACACACAGACAGATGGACAAAAATACAGACAAACAGGTGAAACAGACAGAATGATAGACAGACAGAAATACACACAGAAAGACAGCCAGAGAGACAGACAGATAGCTAGCTGTCTTACCACTAGGTCAGTTGTCCCACTGAAAGTCTCGATGTAGCAGGAATAGTGTCTGTCATCCATCTGACTGAGAATAGCCGTCATGCACGCCACCACTCGAGGCTACAGACAGACAGAGAGGGAGAAATTTAAGGACAAAATCCGAACATGATGAAACTTCAAGTGCAACAAATGGAAAAGTCCTGACATGCTTTTTCAGCTGAAGAGACGCAAGGAAACATGATGAAGAGCATTTCAGACTGTTAAGAGAAACATTCAATCATTCAAAACCAGGTCCAATTTCTCCTCCACCATAACTCTCTCTCTCTCTCTCTCTCTCTTCAGTCAGCGGATATAAAGATCAGTAGATGATAAATGATACAGAAGGAGAGTAAAGTGACGGATGACGGATTGATGTTTGCAGATCATCACTCACATGGACATCACAATGCTCACTGTATTCTGCTGATAAGTGTGTGTGACTGAATATAAATTAAAGGAAAATTCCAGGTTTAATACAAGTTAAACTCCGTCAACAGCATTTGTTTATATTTAAAAAAATATACGCTGGTGGCCAAAAGTTTGGAATAATGTAGATTTTGCTGTTTCGGAAGGAAATTGGTGCTTTTATTCACAAAAGAGGCGTTCAACTGATCACAAAGTATAATCAGGACATTACTGATGTAAAACACACCATCACTATTGGAAAAAAGTCAATTATGATCAAATCTAGACACCTTATCCTCGAATAATCGTGATAAATTGCTAATTTGGTCTAGAAAATCACTTCCATTATATCAAACACAGTTGACAGATATTTGGTTCATTAAATGAAGCTGAACGTTGTGTTTGTGTTGTTTTTGAGTTGCACAGTATGCAATAGACTGGCATGTCTTAAGGTCAATATTAGGTCAAAAATGGCAAAAAATAAACAGTTTTCTCTAGAAACTCATCAGTCAATCATTGTTTTGAGGAATGAAGGTGATACAATGCTTGAAATTATCATAAAACTGTAGATTTCATCCAAAGTTGTAACTACAGTCTTCAAAGACAAAGCACAACTGACTCTAACAAGGACAGAAAGAGATGTGGAAGACCAGATGTGCAACTAAACAAGAGGAGAAGTACATCAGAGTCTCTAGTTTGAGAAATAGACGCCTCACATGTCCTCCGCTGACAGCTTCATTGAATTCTACCCGCTCAACACCAGTTTCATGTACAACAGTAAAGAGAAGACTCGGGAGGACTTATGGGAAGAATTGCAAAGAAAAAGCCACTTTTGTGTGTTTGTATGTGTCTGTGTGTGTTTGTGTTTGTGTTTGTTTGTGTGAGTGTGTTTGTGTATGTGCGTGCATGTGTTTTTCTGTATGTGTGTGTGTGTGTTTGTGTGTGTGTTGTTGTGTGTGTGTGTGTGTTTGTGTGTTTTTGTGTGTGTGTGTGTTTTTCTGTGTGTGTGTGTGTGTGTGTGTGTTTGTTTGTGTGCGTGCACATGTGTATTTTGTGTGAGTTTGTGTGTGTGTGTTTGTTTTTGTGAGGTGTTTGTGTGTGTTTGTGTGAGTGTGTTTGTGTATGTGCGTGCATGTGTTTTTTGTGTGTGTGTGTGTGTGTGTGTGTGTGTTTGTGTGTGTGTGCGCGTGTGTGTTTTTGTGTGTGTGTGTGTGTTTGTTTGTGTGTGCGCATGTGTATTTTGTGTGAGTGTGTGTGTGTGTGTGTGTGTGTGTGTGTGTGTGTTTTGCTTGTGTGAGGTGAAAGACAGATTTGTCTTTTCTATGCGTTATAAAGCATAGTGTGTCCAAACTTGTAACTGGTTTTGTACATACTTTCAGCAACATGTAAACACACATACACATGTTATATTTTCATTGATATTAAAGATAGATACACAGGTCTAAAAAGTCTTTATCTCTCTCTCTCTCTCTCACACACACACACACACACACACAAGGTGGGCAGAGCAACAGTAGAAGTGTAATCTGTGTTATGTAATAAATCTAATTAAATAGAGCGGTGTCATCGACAAGGACAGATGGCTCACTCTACCAAATGAAAATAAAACCATGACTCTCCTTCATCCACAATCCAGAGCTGCACCTGTTCAAACGCCTCATATCTCTACACTGCTTTCTGTTTCTATTCATAGAGAGTTTAATCCTCAACAATGTCCATTTGAACTGACTCATTACTTTCCTTGTAAACAGAAACTAGCCAAAGCATTTACAGGAGAATTTGACATATAGAGTTAGAAATTCAATTAGGACTATAATTAGAATTAGAACTAGGATTAAAATTAGAATTAGGTCTAAAACTAAAATTAGAACTAGGACCAGTTGTAGATTAGAATTAGGAATGGAATTTGAATTAAGACTAGGATTAAGATGAAAATATGAATTAGGAATAGAGCTAGAATTATATTTAAAAGAAGAACAAGAATTAGGATAACATTTAGGACTTTGAATAGAATTTGAATTTAAATTAGGACTAGGGATAAAATTAGAATTAAGACTAGGATTAAAATCAGATATAGAATTAAGGCTAGAACTAGAATTAGAACACAGATAAGATTAAGGATAAGGGTTTACAGTTGAATTAAAAATAGGACTAGGTCTGAAATTTGAATTAAGACAAGGATTAAAATCAGAAATATAATTAAGACTAGAACTAGAATTAGTAGTAGTATTTGATTTAGAACTATTATTAAAATTCGAGTTTAAATTAGGACTAGTGCTGGAATTAGAATTTAAACTAGAATTAAAATCAGAAATAGAATTAGGACTAGAACTAGAATGAGAATTGGATTTAGGAATATGAATATGATTCAAATTAGAATTTAAATAAAGACTAGGGCTGGAATTATAATTAAGACTAGGATTAAAATCAGACTTTGAATTAGGACAAGAACTAGAATTAGAACTGGTATTAAATTTAGGTCTATGATTACTATTTTAATTTAAATTGGGACATGGGCTGATAATAGAAATAAAACTAGGATTAAAATGGAAAGTAGAATTAGGACTGGAACTAGAAATTGAATGAGGATTGGATTTAGGACTAAAAATAGAATTTGAATTAGGACTAGTTCTGGAATTTGGATTAAGACTAAGATTAGAACTGACAATATGACTAGAACTAGATTTAGAATTAAGATTAGAACAAGAATTAGAACTAGAACCAGGATTAGATTTAGAACAAATATTAGAATTAAGACTAGAACTAGAATTAGAATAGGATTTAGTACTTAGACTCAAATATGAATAAGAACTGGCATTAGAATTAAGAGTAGGAAATTATAGTTACGACTAGAACTAGAACTAAAATTAGAACATAGATAAGATTAAGGACAATGGTAAACAGTTGAATTTAAAATAGGACTAGTGCTGGAATTAGTCTTAAAACTCTGATTAAAATCAGAAGTAGAATTAGGACTAGGGCTGGAATTTGAATTAAAACCAGGATTAGGATTAAAATATTAATTAGGAATAGAACTAGAATAAGATTTAAAAGTAGAACAACAATTAGGATTACAGTTAGGACTATGATTAGAATTTGAATTAAGACTAAGATTAGAACTGATATTATGACTAGAACTAGATTTAGAACTAGAACCAGGATTAGATTTAGAACAGGTATTAGAATTAAGACTAGAACTTGAATTAGAATAGGATTTAGTACTTGGACTCAAATTTGAATAAGGATTGGCATTAGAATTAAGACTAGGATTAAAATCAGAAATAGAATTATGACTAGAACTAGAATTAGATTTAGTACTATGATTAAAATTTGTATTTAAATTAGGACTAGGGCTGGAATTTGAATTAAGACTCAGATTAGAACTGACATTATGACTTGAAATAGATTTAGAATTAAGACTAGAACAAGAATTAGAACTAGAACCAGGATTAGATTTAGAACAGGTATTAGAATTAAGACTAGAATTTGAATTAGAATAGGATTTAGTACTTGGACTCAAATTTGAATAAGAACTGGCATTAGAATTAAAACTAGTAAAATATAATTACGACTAGAACTAGAACTAAAATTAGAACACAGATAAGATTTAGGACAAGGGTTAACAGTTGGGATTACGAATGGAGCTAGAATAAGATTTAAAAGTAGAACAAGAAATAGGATTACAGTTAGGACTATGATTAGAATTAGAATTTGAATTAGGACTAGTTCTGGAATTTGAATTAAGACTAAGATTAGAACTGATATTATGACTAGAACTAGATATAGAATTAAGATTAGAACAAGAGTTAGATCTAGAACCAGGATTAGATTTAGAACAGATATTAGAATTAAGACTAGAACTAGAATTAGAACAGGATTTAGTACTTGGACTCAAATTTGAATAAGGACTGGCATTAGAATTAAGAGTAGGATTAAAATCAGAAATAGAATTATGACTAGAACTAGAATTAGATTTTGTACTATGATTACAATTTGTATTTAAATTTGGACTAGGGCTGGAATTTGAATTAAGACTAGGATTAAAATACAAATTAGTAATAGAACTAGAATAAGATTTAAAAATAGAACAATAATTAGGATTACAGTTAGGACTATGATTAGAATTTGAATTTGAATTAGGACTAGTTCTGGAATTTGAATTAAGACTAAGATTAGAAATGACATTATGACTAGAACTAGATTTAGAATTAAGATTAGAACAAGAATTAGAACTAGAATCAGAATTAGATTTAGAACAGGTATTAGAATTAAGACTAGAACTAGAATTAGAACTAGAACCAGGATTAGATTTAGTACTTGGACTCAAATTTGAATAAGGACTGGCATTAGAATTAAGACTAGGATTAAAATCAGAAATAGAATTATGACTAGAACTAGAACTAGAATTAGATTTAGTACTATGATTACAATTTGTATTTAAATTAGGACTAGGGCTGGAATTTGAATTAAGACTAAGATTAGAACTGATATTATGACTAGAACTAGATTTAGAATTAAGACTAGAACAAGAATTAGAACCAGGATTAGATTTAGAACAGGTATTAGAATTAAGACCAGAACTAGAATTAGAACAGGATTTAGTACTTAGACTCAAATTTGAATAAGGACTGGCATTAGAATTAAGACTAGGATTAAAATTAGAATTAGAAAAATATTTAGAATTACATGCAAATTTAGATCTGCATCTAGAATGTGAGCTAAAAACGAAAATAAGACTTAAAGGGACGGTTCACCCAAAAAAGTCATTTACTCACACTCATGTCATTTCAAATTTCTTCTGTGGAACAAAGAGAAATGTTAGGCAGAACTCAGTCACCATTCACTCCAAGTGCATCCTTTTCCATACAATGAAAGTGAATGGTGACTGAGACTGAACATTCTGCCTAACATCTCCTTTTGTGTTCTATGGAAGAAAATAACAAAAATATTTAAAATAATAAAGTTGAGTATTATTACTCAGAAACGTACAACGTAAAATGATCGTGTGTCTCTCTTATAGTCTGTTTGTTTGGGTCCAGGACGCAGGAGCTGTTACTGTGTGTGGTGAACTTACAGCGGGGTAGAGACGCTGAAAAACACTGAATGTTGTAAGCATTTCTGAAGAGAGTACTAAATCACAGACACAGCGTAAGTGAAGGAGATGAAAATATAGAAAGAGACAGAAGGACAAATATAGACGAGCACAAAAGGTTGTGAGTGTATGACAGCACAAAGTATAAATAAACATACCAGTGAACCTTCCTGTGAAGGTGACAGAGGAACGACTGAGAGAGGAAGAGAATTGAATTGAAATGAGAGAGATGTGTGAGTTGCGCATTTGTCTGCGTGCTCAAATTTGCCCCAAGAAGTTTAAACGGACAAAACCTCTCTTTGGGGACAACTTGCCCCACAGGGGAGCAGCTCCAGCAGGGGGCCCCAAACTTCCCTATCCCAAGCCACATTAACCAGCTCTGACTGGGGGACCCCGAGGTGTTCCCAGGCCAGTGTGGTGATGTAATCTCTCCACCTAGTCCTGGGTCTTCCCCGAGGCCTCCTCCCAGCTGGACGTGCCTGAAACACCTCCCTAGGGAGGTGCCCAGGGGGCATCCTTACCAGATGCCCAAACCACCTCAACTGACTCCTTTCCACGCAAAGGAGCAGCGGCTATTTTTCAGGGTAGGGTAGAGCATTTATAATTGCAAAGTCTTTAATTGCAACATCTATAATGCGTCCTTATTTAGAAGAGAACATGCGGTTGTGTGTGTGTTTTATGGTCATATCGCCCTCATTTGAGTTCTTCTTCTCTCCCTGTGGCTGTAACCTCATCTACATCTCTCTTTTCCTCCTTCTCTCGTTATTCTTTTCACAGCTGTTCCTCCCCTCCGGTCTTTCTCTGCCTCTTTACTCATTCTCAACACTTTTCTCTCTCTCTGTAAACTGATGTTCCAGTGGATCTTCAAATCAAATTCAAATGAGCTTATGAGAGCAAACCACACAATCTGCCATCGTCCTGCAGGTTTCATTTAACACACACACACACACATGTATACCTGCTCTTAACACACACACACACACACATGTATACCTGCTCTTAACACACACACACATGTATACCTGCTCTTAACACACACACACACATGTATACCTGATCTTAGCACACACACACACACACATGTATACCTGCTCTTAACACACACACACACACACACATGTATACCTGCTCTTAACACACACACACACACACACACACATGTATACCTGCTCTTAGCACACACACACACACATGTATACCTGCTCTTAACACACACATATACCTGCTCTTAACACACACACACACACACACACACATATATACCTGCTCTTAACACACACACACACACACACACACACACACACATATATACCTGCTCTTAACACACACACACACACATATATACCTGCTCTTAACACACACACACACACACACACACACACACACACATATATACCTGCTCTTAACACACACACACACAAACACACACACACATATATATATACCTGCTCTTAACACACACACACACACACACACACACACACACACATATATACCTGCTCTTAACACACACACACATATATACCTGCTCTTAACACACACACACACACACATATATACCTGCTCTTAACACACACACACATATATATACCTGCTCTTAACACACACACACATATATATACCTGCTCTTAACACACACACACACATATATACCTGCTCTTAACACACACACACATATATATACCTGCTCTTAACACACACACACATATATATACCTGCTCTTAACACACACACACACATATATACCTGCTCTTAACACACACACACATATATATACCTGCTCTTAACACACACGCACACACACACACGCACACATATATACCTGCTCTTAACACACACACACACACACACACATATATACCTGCTATTAACACACACAGACATATATACCTGCTCTTAACACACACACACACACACACACATATATACCTGCTCTTAACACACACACACATATATATACCTGCTCTTAACACACACACACATATATATACCTGCTCTTAACACACACACACACACACACACACATATATACCTGCTCTTAACACACACACACACACACACACACACACATATATACCTGCTCTTAACACACACACACACACATATATACCTGCTCTTAACACACACACACACACACACACACACACACACACACATATATACCTGCTCTTAACACACACACACACACACACACACACACACACATATATATACCTGCTCTTAACACACACGCACACACACACACACACACATATATACCTGCTCTTAACACACACACACACACACACACATATATACCTGCTATTAACACACACAGACATATATACCTGCTCTTAACACACACACACACACACACACACACACACACACATATATACCTGCTCTTAACACACACACATATATACCTGCTCTTAACACACACACACACACACATATATACCTGCTCTTAACACACACACACATATATATACCTGCTCTTAACACACACACACATATATATACCTGCTCTTAACACACACACACACATATATACCTGCTCTTAACACACACACACATATATATACCTGCTCTTAACACACACACACATATATATACCTGCTCTTAACACACACACACACATATATACCTGCTCTTAACACACACACACATATATATACCTGCTCTTAACACACACGCACACACACACACGCACACACACACACACACACATATATACCTGCTCTTAACACACACACACACACACATATATACCTGCTCTTAACACACACACACATATATATACCTGCTCTTAACACACACACACACACATATACCTGCTCTTAACACACACACACACACACACACACACATATATACCTGCTATTAACACACACAGACATATATACCTGCTCTTAACACACACACACACACACATATATACCTGCTCTTAACACAAACACACATATATACCTGCTCTTAACACACACACACACACACATGTATACCTGCTCTTAACACACACACACACACACACATGTATACCTGCTCTTAACACACACACACACACACACACATGTATACCTGCTCTTAGCACACACACACACACATGTATACCTGCTCTTAACACACACACACACACACACACATATATACCTGCTCTTAACACACACACACACACACACATATATACCTGCTATTAACACACACAGACATATATACCTGCTCTTAACACACACACACACACACACACGTATACCTGCTCTTAGCACACACACACACACATGTATACCTGCTCTTAACACACACATATACCTGCTCTTAACACACACACACACACACACACACATATATACCTGCTCTTAACACACACACACACACACACACACACACATATATACCTGCTCTTAACACACACACACACACATATATACCTGCTCTTAACACACACACACACACACACACACACACACACACACATATATACCTGCTCTTAACACACACACACACAAACACACACACACATATATATATACCTGCTCTTAACACACACACACACACACACACACACACACACACACACATATATACCTGCTCTTAACACACACACATATATACCTGCTCTTAACACACACACACACACACATATATACCTGCTCTTAACACACACACACATATATATACCTGCTCTTAACACACACACACATATATATACCTGCTCTTAACACACACACACACATATATACCTGCTCTTAACACACACACACATATATATACCTGCTCTTAACACACACACACACACACACACACACACCTGCTCTTAATACACACACACATATATACCTGCTCTTAACACACACACACACATATATACCTGCTCTTAACACAAACACACACATACACTCACCTAAAGGATTATTAGGAACACCTGTTCAATTTCTCATTAATGCAATTATCTAATCAACCAATCACATGGCAGTTGCTTCAATGCATTTAGGGGTGTGGTCCTGGTCAAGACAATCTCCTGAACTCCAAACTGAATGTCAGAATGGGAAAGAAAGGTGATTTAAGCAATTTTGAGCGTGGCATGGTTGTTGGTGCCAGACAGGCCGGTCTGAGTATTTCACAATCTGCTCAGTTACTGGGATTTTCACGCACAACCATTTCTAGGGTTTACAAAGAATGGTGTGAAAAGGGAAAAACATCCAGTATGCGGCAGTCCTGTGGGCGAAAATGCCTTGTTGATGCTAGAGGTCAGAGGAGAATGGGCCGACTGATTCAAGCTGATAGAAGAGCAACTTTGACTGAAATAACCACTCGTTACAACCGAGGTATGCAGCAAAGCATTTGTGAAGCCACAACACGCACAACCTTGAGGCGGATGGGCTACAACAGCAGAAGACCCCACCGGGTACCACTCATCTCCAATACAAATAGGAAAAAGAGGCTACAATTTGCAAGAGCTCACCAAAATTGGACAGTTGAAGACTGGAAAAATGTTGCCTGGTCTGATGAGTCTCGATTTCTGTTGAGACATTCAGATGGTAGAGTCAGAATTTGGCGTAAACAGAATGAGAACATGGATCCATCATGCCTTGTTACCACTGTGCAGGCTGGTGGTGGTGGTGTAATGGTGTGGGGGATGTTTTCTTGGCACACTTTAGGCCCATTAGTGCCAATTGGGCATCGTTTAAATGCCACGGCCTACCTGAGCATTGTTTCTGACCATGTCCATCCCTTTATGGCCACCATGTACCCATCCTCTGATGGCTACTTCCAGCAGGATAATGCACCATGTCACAAAGCTCGAATCATTTCAAATTGGTTTCTTGAACATGACAATGAGTTCACTGTACTAAAATGGCCCCCACAGTCACCAGATCTCAACCCAATAGAGCATCTTTGGGATGTGGTGGAACGGGAGCTTCGTGCCCTGGATGTGCATCCCACAAATCTCCATCAACTGCAAGATGCTCTCCTATCAATATGGGCCAACATTTCTAAAGAATGCTTTCAGCACCTTGTTGAATCAATGCCACGTAGAATTAAGGCAGTTCTGAAGGCGAAAGGGGGTCAAACACAGTATTAGTATGGTGTTCCTAATAATCCTTTAGGTGAGTGTATATACCTGCTCTTAACGCAAACACACACATATATACCTGCTATTAACACACACACACACACACACACACACACACACACATATATACCTGCTCTTAACACACACACACATATATACCTGCTCTTAACACACACACACACACACACACACACACACACACACACACACACATATATACCTGCTCTTAACACACACACACACACACACACACACATATACCTGGTCTTAACACACACACACACACACACGCACACACACATATATACCTGCTCTTAACACACACACACACACACACATATATATCTGCTCTTAACACGCACACACACATATATACCTGCTCTTAACACACACACACACACACACATATATATCTGCTCTTAACACGCACACACACATATATACCTGCTCTTAACACACACACACACACACACATATATACCTGCTCTTAACACACACACACACACATATATACCTGCTCTTAACACACACACGCTCAATTATATTGAATGAAATGCACAGGCTCATTCACACAATTCCAGAATATAAGAGAAACATACGCACACACATACACAAAAGCTCACAGTTTTATCTTCCTCGTCTCATTTCTGTGTTTTGTCTGTTTATTCGAGGCGATTCTTAAAGGAATAATTCACAAAAGGAAATGGCACAAAATGCTCAAGTGATAGAGGATGGATGACAATGACAAAGAAGTATATTAAAGTAGTCGATACAATTCGTGCAATATGTTCTAAGTTACAATAGTTTAGTTTTATGGATATGAGACAGATTTTGACAAGTGTTAGAAATGAATGTGATTCATTTGTGGGGGGGGGGGGGGGGGTTTACCTTTATAAGGGCTTTTTATTCAACCGTTTAAGACATCAAAAATATCTTTGTATCAAAAACATTAATTTAATTAATTAATTAATACAAATTCTCAAGACTGACAATTTATTACCTCTTACCCTGAGAAGTAATTTAACTTCAACTCATATTTTATGCCATTATATATATATATATATAACTAGGACTATCATAGAATATTAAGAACTAAATCAGATGTTACAAATCAAACAAACAAAAATACCCAGAAGAATTCATTACGAGGACTATTTGTGCCCCACATTTACAATTTCGGGGGCGTTTTTTGGGTAGATTTTAGTGGTATTTTTTCCTTGAACACCCTTTAATGTCTGAACCTGGTTTAGGCTTACATGAGGGTGAGTAAACTATGACAGCAGAATTGTAATTTTAAGGTAAATTAATCCTTTAATTTAGTAAAACACTGCAAATGTATATTTACTGTACACACACACACACACACACACACACACACACATACAGACAGACAGACAGACAGACAGACAGACACACAGACAGACAGACACACACACACACACAGACAGACACACACACACACACACACACACACAGACAGACACACACACACTCACACACACAGACAGACACACACTCACACACACAGACAGACACACACTCACACACACAGACACACACACACACACACCAGGGCTGGACTGGGAAGATACATGGCAACAGGCCCAAAACATGTCGCTGTCCTTTTCTGCATATCGCGGCGCCGTTTTGTGGTCTGTTCCACATAATGCGGCTACTCATTTTAGCTTATAGCGGCCCATTCGGCACATTTCGCGACCGACCCAAAGTGCGTCAGCCCACCGGGAAAATGCACGGTATGCCAGATTACCTGTCCAGCCCTGGCACACACATATGTGTGTGTGTATATATATATATATATTGTATTTGTGTCCTGTTTCCATTAAAAATATCTAAACGCACTTGTTTTCAGAGAGAGGTTTGGGCTGAACCCTTTTGCTTATGAAGAATTAACAGTTCCGTTCGGGTAAAAAAGACCCGGTAGAGCACACTACATACCGTACACATCACACCTCCCTCTCATTATGAACAACGGCTTTTACAGTAACACGTTAAATGCAAAGAGCACCACCTATATGTCAGAGGTGGTGTTATACTTCCACAGCTGATCTAAAGTAAACCCTTCATTTAGAATTAGTAGAAAAACGTCAGCATGACATCAACGAAAAGTGGCCGAAATACCACCCCATTATCATCAACGGGGCCACAGTGGAGAGAGCGGACAGTTTCCGTTACCTGACATGGACCTGTCACGTTAACACCGTAGTGAAGATGCCCGACAGCATCTTCACCACCTCAGACACTTAAAGGACTTTAAACTGCCCTCTACGGTGGTGCGATCAGCTGAGCTCATCCACATCAAACTCCCTGACCTGCAGTCCATCTACAGCAAACGATGCTGGACCAAAGCCGGGAAAATCATGGAAGACCTCCGCCATCCTAATAATGGACTCTTCTCGTTGTTGCGGTCAGGGAAACGGAGAGAATGAGGAGGAGCTTCTTTACCCAGGCCATCCGTGTCCTGAACCAAGGACAACACCAGGACTAGGTCCACCATTCTACTCCTTATCTATATACAGTATATAGGGAGTGGTGGTGGCATAGTGAGCCAAAGCACATAACTGGTAATCAGGAGGTTGCTGGTTCGACCCCCACAGCACCACCATTGTGTCCTTGAGTAAGACACTTAACTCCAGGTTGCTCCGGGGGGATTGTCCCGTTAATAAGTGCTCTGTAAGTCACTTTGGATAAAAACATCTGCCAAATGCATAAATGTAAATATATAATTATTTATCGTAAACTGTGGGGAGAAACGTCCTATCAAGAACTTCACTACATGTCGTACTGTGTATTGTAATTAAGTCAGTGCTTAATTAGGTTGCACCACCTGTTCTTCAGGTAAGACTTAACTAGTAGGTTGTAAACTCTCTGTGAAGTATTTTCATGTAGTTTCATACAGAAGAAGAACGTTTTCTACATAATGTTTCCTCCCGTAAATGTAAACGAGTGTAAATGCCGACATCTTCATATATGGCGAAAGGATTGAAGCCTGTCAACCAAAACATGAGTTTGCTTTTTTCTTCCATCCGTTACTCCTGGTCGGAGGCTTCTGTAAGTATTTCGTTTAAATGTAGGGTTATGTTCCACCTGAGTTTAATGATGCAACACTCACATATTTAGTAGTGCATAAATTATGACTTAGTGGCCATTTACGCCACAACTAGGCAACGTTGTAACTTGCAGTAGGTATAGCTGATGCAACCGGCCCATAGAGACTTAGGAATGGCCCGTAAGCGATCACCGTAATCTTGCAATCATTTGTTAATGCCCCAGAAATCACCCCAACACTGCACACACCCCCAAAAATATATCCTAAAAAGTGTAGCTGTAATGTGCAGAATCCAACGTCATTTTGATTTAAATGTGTCTCCTTCATGGGTCAAAAATGACCCAAACATACAATACAAGGATGTATTTGCAAACAGGACGGGACAAACAAACTTGCTGGAATTTACTTTATATTTCTTACCCCGATGGCAATTTTTTTTTGTGCTAAATTTCACTAAAAACAATAGATATATTTTGCATTTGTAAATGTATCTGTTTAGATATCTTTAGTAGAAAAAAATAAGGTAAAAAAAAAAATGGGCATTAAATGAGTTACACATATGACACATGAACACATCTGCATGTTTCAAACACCCCCTTCATCCAAAACCTCCGTGTTATTACACATCATATCCTTCTGTGTGTGAGTGTGTGTCTAGACCTCCCATGAGCACTCTAATGTGACCGAGCAGGAGAGAAAAACCAGGACACACAGCGGGATTAACACACACACACACACACACACACACACACACACACACACACACACACACAGAGAGAGAGAGAGAGAGAGAGAGAGAGAGAGAGAGAGAGACAGAGTGTGTGAGAGAGAGAGAGGGAGAGAGAGAGAGAGACAGAGTGAGAGAGAGACAGAGTGAGAGAGAAAGAGAGAGAGAGTGAGAGAGAGAGAGAGAGACAGAGTGAGAGAGACAGAGAGAGAGAGAGAGACAGAGTGAGAGAGACAGAGAGAGAGAGAGAGAGACAGAGAGAGAGAGAGAGAGAGAGAGTTGGAGGGAGGAGAAACGAGAGCCTCAGTTCACCAGTGGATGGAGAGAGAGACAGATCGTAACACAGACGGATGTAAGACAGAAGAACCAAAGACACACACAAGAGTCTGATAACACACAGGAATATATGAGACAAGAGAGAACGAGTGAACGAGAGACATGAAGAACGATCTGTTCACCTGCACCAGAGTCTCTGATGAAGGTCAGTACTTCTGTAAATCATCTACTGAAATATTACACGATCAGACATCTGAAAAATTCAGAAGTAATCCACACACACACACACACACACACACTTGCCCTTGTGGTAATTTTACTTTTAAAAAAATCTAATAAAAAGTAGCCAAAAGTACCACGATATTCTCATGATTTTGACCGGGGCTAGTTGTCACAAGGGCTGTATATCAGTAACGATGCGGTTTTGACACCAGAGTGTAACTGTGCATATGATTGTATTCTCTAGCGGAGGTGTTTTGTATGTTGCTTTGAATAACCCTCATATACTAGAAACATTTCTGTGAATTCATCCTTTAATTTGCACCATCATCATGTTTTTATTGTAGCTCACTCTGGCATGCAAGACGAGACTCATCTGTATTACGCCAGGTTTAAATGTGTTCTTAGGAAAAGAGTTTGTATTAAGTCAGATCAGCAGGATGTCGCATGTGTTTAAATGTCATAAATATCTACAGTATATGCAATTATATTTGAATATCTGTCGGCAAATGCAATGTTGAGTTATGTTTGTACGGTGGATTTTAATTTTGCTTTATAGTTGTTTTACTTTTTAGATTTAGCTGAAAACCCAATAATAGTGTGTTTACTGCAGGTGTAGGTTTGCATTTCGTGGTTGTGATCATTGATGTGTGATGGTGGGTTTCATAGTGACTTGCCTCATGTAATGGGGCATGTTGTCACAGAAGGTCAATGTGTTTTCAATGAGCTGTATCTTGTTTTTTAGGTGATAACTGTGAATATGTTCAACAGATTTTTTGAAGCCAAGACTTTGAACTCTGAGAAATATTCACTGGAGTAAAAAGTGTGTTTTGAGATTCTGAGTTACTTCGTAATTAATCATCATTAATATCAGGGAGAGGGATTCTTTGTTTAGCAGCTGCTAAATGTATATGCCTGGATGTGTGTGTGTGTGTGTGTGTGTGTGTGTGTGTGTTATGTAACAGCAGGTAAATAATAGCCATCTGTCAGAGGCAGAGCTCTGATGAAACTAAGTGTGTGCGTCGTTCTATTCTTCTGTATAACATACACTCCACGTGTCACTAACAGTGTTCAAACAACTTTCTCAGCATGAGTGTGTGACCTTTGACCATCTGCGGTATTTGTAAAATCTCTGTAACACACACACACACACACACACACACATGTGCTGCTGTTTAAGACACACAGAATATGGTGTGTGAGGTGTGTAATTCAGAGGAAGTGTGTGTCGAATTGATCTCATGCTGGAGAAATCTGAAGAGAAATGAAAACATTATAGACACAGCCGGAGACACACACGCTTAAAACACAGCCGTAAAGATACAAGAGGAGAGAGACAGACAGGCAAAGAGACAGTAAGCAAGGCAGACAGGCAGAGAGACAGTATGCAAGACAGAGAGGCAAAGAGACAGTAAGCGAGACAGACAGGCAAAGAGACAGTATGCAAGACAGACAGGCAAAGAGACAGTAAGCGAGACAGACAGACAGACAGACAGGCAAAGGGACTGTAAACGAGACAGACAGGCAAAAAGACAGTAAGCAAGACAGACAGGCAAAGAAACAGTAAGCGAGACAGACAGGCAAAGAGACAGACAGGCAAAGGGACTGTAAACGAGACAGACAGGCAAAGGGACAGTAAATGAGACACACAGACAGGCAAAGGGACAGTAAATGAGACACACAGACAGGCAAAGGGACAGTAAATGAGACACACAGACAGGCAAAGAGACAGTAAGCGAGACAGACAGACAGGCAAAGAGACAGTAAGCGAGACAGACAGACAGGCAAAGAGACAGTCAGCAAGAGAGACAGACAGACAAGTAAAGAGACAGTCAGCAAGAGAGACAGACAGGTAAAAGAGACAGTCAGCAAGAGAGACAGACTGACAGGCAAAGAGACAGTAAGCGAGACAGACAGACAGACAGACAGGTAAAGAGACAGTCAGCAAGAGAGACAGACAGACAGGCAAAGAGACAGTCAGCAAGAGAGACAGACAGACAAGCAAAGAGACAGTCAGCAAGAGAGACAGACAGACAGACAAAGAGACAGTCAGCGAGAGAAACAGACAGACAGACAGCCAGCCAGACAGGGAAAGAGACAGTAAGTGAGACAGACAGACAGACAGGCAGGCAGGCAAAGAGACAGTCAGCAAGAGAGACAGACAGACAGACAAGCAAAGAGAAAGTCAGGGAGATAGATAGACAGACAGGCAAAGAGACAGTCAGTGAGAGAGACAGAGAGACAGTCAGCAAAACAGACAGGCAGACAGGCAAAGAGACAGTCAGCGAGAGAAACAGACAGACAGGCAAAGAGACAGTCAGCGAGACAGACAGATAGACAGACAGACAGACAAACAGACAGTCAGTGAGAGAGACAGGTGGGCTACACAGGAGACAGTGTGCAAGATTGAAATGTTTGTGAGAGTGATGGAAGAGACAAGAAAAGAGAAGACAGTAAATAAAGAGAAGACAGTAAATGAACAGAGTGACGGAAGAGAGATAATGATGAACACAGAAAACACACAGATAAACAGATAAATAGAAAGTCAAGAACTAAAATGAGAGGACAGAGAGATGGACCTAACCCTCTTCGAGACAGGCAAAGAGACAGTAAGCAAGACAGACAGGCAAAGAGACAGTAAGCAAGACAGACAGACAGGCACAGGGACTGTAAACGAGACAGACAGGCAAAAAGACAGCAAGCGAGTCAGACAGGCAAAGGGACTGTAAACGAGACAGACAGGCAAAGAGACAGTAAGTGAGACAGACAGACAAGCAAAGAGACAGTAAGCGAGACAGACAGACAGGCAAAGAGACAGTAAGCGAGACAGACAGACAGACAGGCAAAGAGACAGTCAGCAAGAGAGACAGACAGACAGGCAAAGAGACAGTAAGCGAGACAGACAGACAGACAGACAGGTAAAGAGACAGTCAGCAAGAGAGACAGACAGACAGGCAAAGAGACAGTCAGCAAGAGAGACAGACAGGCAAAGAGACAGTCAGCAAGAGAGACAGACAGACAGGCAAAGAGACAGTCAGCAAGAGAGACAGACAGACAGGCAAAGAGACAGTCAGCAAGAGAGACAGACAGGCAAAGAGACAGTCAGCAAGAGAGACAGACAGACAGGCAAAGAGACAGTCAGCAAGAGAGACAGACAGGCAAAGAGACAGTCAGCAAGAGAGACAGACAGACAGGCAAAGAGACAGTCAGCAAGAGAGACAGACAGGCAAAGAGACAGTCAGCAAGAGAGACAGACAGACAGGCAAAGAGACAGTCAGCAAGAGAGACAGAAAGACAGGCAAAGAGACAGTCAGCAAGAGAGACAGACAGGCAAAGAGACAGTCAGCAAGAGAGACAGAAAGACAGGCAAAGAGACAGTCAGCAAGAGAGACAGACAGGCAAAGAGACAGTCAGCAAGAGAGACAGAAAGACAGGCAAAGAGACAGTCAGCAAGAGAGACAGACAGGCAAAGAGACAGTCAGCAAGAGAGACAGAAAGGCAAAGAGACAGTCAGCAAGAGAGACAGACAGACAGGCAAAGAGACAATCAGCAAGAGAGACAGAAAGACAGGCAAAGAGACAGTCAGCAAGAGAGACAGAAAGACAGGCAAAGAGAGTCAGCAAGAGAGACAGACAGACAGGCAAAGAGATAGTCAGCAAGAGAGACAAACAGACAGGCAAAGAGACAGTCAGCAAGAGAGACAGAAAGACAGGCAAAGAGACAGTCAGCAAGAGAGACAGACAGACAGGCAAAGAGACAGTCAGCAACAGAGACAGAAAGACAGGCAAAGAGACAGTCAGCAAGAGAGACAGAAAGACAAGCAAAGAGACAGTCAGCAAGAGAGACAGACAGACAGACAGGCAAAGAGACAGTAAGTAAGACAGTCAGACAGACAGGAAAGAAATCTCAAAAGCTGACAAGAACATATCCAGGTCATATTTTACCCCTAAATCAAAAGAAAGAAATAAGAAATGATACATTGCATTAGGAACATAAATCCTGTTTCTAGGACTGTATATATACGTATATATATATATATATGTGTGTGTGTGTGTGTGTGTGTGTGTGTGTGACTTGAACTCATATTCTCGAGGGCAGAAACGCTAAATTTGAAAAGGGTGAGTGCATGTGTGCATGACAAAACATACGTCATCCTCAAAGTGAAGTGAGCACGCAAACATCAGAGTGTCTCGTGGGACGTTTCTGTCCATTTGCAGACAAATACACACACACACTCTTTTTTAAAAGCTGTTTTCTTTTTAAGCTGATAAATCATTTAAGCTATCCTGATACACTGACAGGCGCAAACACACTCATGTCTGATTTGTAAACACACACTGAAAGTCACATGACCATTCCCAAATACACACGCATTACCCAGCACTGATATACGTTATATCTGTACTGTGTCGACTATCCACACACGATGCTAACGAATGACATGTAAACACTTTTATTGCGTTTAACTACATTTACATGCTTGTTCAAGTGTGATCAGGGCTGGACTGGTAATCTGGCATACCGGGCATTTTCCCGGTTGGCCGACGCACTTGGGGAGAACCAAGCGGGCCGGTGGTTTGGCCGCGAAACATGCGATTAGGCTGCGATAAGCTAAAATGAGCCGGCGAGAACGGACCACAAAACGGCACCGCGATATGCAGGAAATGACAGCGAACACCCCCCACCACTCAATAACTATTGGGTCAGTTGCTCTCTACAATCCCGGGCCGATTTCTCTTCCCAGTCCAGCCGTGAGTGTGATCAAATTGTGCGTTAGCTCGACTGATAGCGCACTGCACTTGTGCACCTCTGAAAGGTGCGGGGTACGAGTCCCGAAGAGCACGCGAGTCCAAACGTGAGCTGAAAGTGTCATAGAAGCGGCACAAAATGACGTAATTGTGTTTTTCATCTCACATTTGCTTTTCTGACACTATCGGTAGGTTTAGGTTTAAGGTTTAGAGTAGGAAGATCATTTAAAACTTGAGCAAGCGTTAACCTTTAAAACCTCGTCTGTTTGGGAGAACATTGAACTCGCTCTCGGCCAGCGGACACGTCACCTCAGATCTGCCGTGACACACATAATGAATCATGAACAATGTCGCCACAGTCACATGATTTTCATGAGATCAGGCGGCTTGAACTATGATGACTATTTGGACTGTGTACCCTTAACTGCCTGTGCATTTAATTATTAAAGTTCAATTTTTATATGAAAGTACCTGCAATAATATTGCACAAGATTGCATCATACATCACTGGGAACATAAGTGACTTAAAAGATGGTTCGCAATGCAAATATTTGCAAGCATGCACGATTATGCTATTAAAGGCAATGAAACTGAATAATTACCTAAATCAAATACCATGATGTTTACGTTGCACTCAAAGGTACTTCAAAAAATATCGTTTCATTACCACGGTACTATGTCCAAAAACAAAACACATGGGTAGAGAGAGAATCACCTTGAGAGCTGTTCAATAGACACACACACTTTTATGCATTAGCGTGTCCGCCGGTACTTTGATTAGGTTTCTATGTGATTTGTGTGTTTTAGTGTGTGTGAGTTATGTCTGTAATATAACTTTGGTTGTTTTCCACTCTCGGTGTGTCTCGGCAGTGCTTTAAACACTGGCTGGTTAATATTGTATATCACATTGGGAAACAAAACACAAACTCTGAGCTTGTGTGTGTGTGTGTGTGTGTGTGTGTGTGTGTGTGTGTGTATAAAAGTGCTTCTAAACCCTGTCTAAGCTTTCTTCCATTTTATGCTTGTTGTAACTGAAGCGCCGCATCACGTCTGCATCTCTAGCCAAACCACTAAAATCAAAACAAAAAAGACTGAATTTGTCATAATCGCTGTTATTGGAATTTCGGAAAAGGAGGCAGATTTCTTAAAATTCCATTACAGCTCACTAAAGCAGATAAAGAGCGGCTAATGAACAGACTGACTGTCTACGAGCAGCTCATGGCGCAGAATAAACCCGGTTTATTGAGTCAATACCACAGATTCATCTCTAGGCTCTTTAGTGCTTTTGATTCCTTTTTCGAGTTCACAAGATCTAAAATGAACACTTACCAAGCACCAAATGCTACTTAAAGGGACAGTTCGCCCAAAAAGGAAAATTCTCTCATCATTTACTCTTTAATCATTTCAGCTCTGTAGGTCCTCACAATGCAATGCAATAAATTTTGATGCTCCAAAAAGCAGATAAAGGCAGTATAAAAGTAATCCATATGACTCCAGTGTTTTAATCCATGTCTTCAGAAGTGATATGATAGGTTTGGCTGAGAAACAGATCAATATTTAGGCACTTTTTTTACAATAAATTCTCCTCCCTGACCAGTAGAGGGCGATATGTATGAAGCATGTGAATTACCAAAAACACAAGAAGAAGAATGTGAAAGTTAAAGTGGAGATTGACTGAGCAGGGGGAGAATTTATAGTAAAAAATGATGTAAATATTGATCTGATTCTCACCCACACCTATCATATCACTTCTGAAGGCATGGATTAAACCACTGGGGATTTATGGATTACTTTTATGCTGCTTTTATGTGATTTTTGGTGCTTCAAAATGTTGGCATCCATTCACTTGCATTGTATGAACCAACAGAGCTGATATATTCTTCTAAAAAATCTGCAGAAGTCGTAAACATCTGTGATGTAAACTAACAAACATGTCCAGTTACGTTATAAAAAGGATAGTTCACTACAAAATGGAAATTCTATCAAACTTACTAACCATCATGTTGTTCTAAAACTGAAGGACTTTCTTCTGTGTAACTCAAAGGAGATGTTAAGCAGAATGTGAGTCTCAGTCACCATTCACTTTCATTGCATCTTTTTCAGGTCTCTCTCTATAGTTTTCCTCTTTGGAAAGTCATGTAAACGCAACAGATGATTTTTTTCTCTTTTACTGATGGAGAAAATGGGAAAGCAAAAGTAATCTTTGCTTTTCATCACTCATTCGTTGCTGTAGGCGTTTACCCCCTTTACAGTTTACTTCTACGTTACAAACCTGGAAATGTGAATAAAGTACATTCTGTGGAAGGCATTTAAACATGGTCACATTTGTTCAACGCTGACGAGTGCGCCACATACTTTTGGAGTTTGAAAACACAATAAAATTAGCCAATATGTGTAATAATTCAACATACAAGTGATGCAAAACTTTGCAAATGAGGGGTGTTCAAATGCAAGTGCTGCAGCCGCAGAATCTGTGTGGACTTGCTAAGAAGTTATGATATTTATGGCCGGTAAATTTTCTCAATTCACTCAGCGCATTGGCAGGTGTGTCCAAACTGTAATTTTTGGACCCTGTTTGTGTGTGCAAGTGTGTGTTTTCAGGACAGTGTGTGACAGAACGTTACATCTGCGCCCCCTGAATATCGATTGTTGGCCTGTGGCCCTCAGATTCCACTCACACACTCTCACAGAGACGCTAGAATGTATTAGAAGAGATGTGTGTGAATGTGAGTGTGAATGATGGCACAGGAGAGGCACAGAAAGACAAAATCAAAGTCAAGAGTAACGGAGTGTGAAAGTGAAGATAGAGCAAGAGTACAGGGCTTGACCGGAGCTGATGGAGAGATCAACTCAGACGCGGAGTCTCTCTGTGTGTTTGCAACACAAAGTGACCTTACAGAAAAGTACTGTGGTGGCAGTATGGTAAAGTGATATTATCAGATGGTAATACTATTGTACAGTAATATATCATGGTAATTAATGATTACCATAATCACACACCATATTATTTACAGTGGTACTCCATATATACATATATACAAAATAAAAATAACATAGCATTTCCATAGAACATTTCCAAAAACTGCTAATACCAAAGTAAATATCCAAAACCCAGTATTACCATGATACAAAGTATATTTAAAAAAACATAGTATTACCATTGTTCACATCTAACAAACATGGTATTATAGCACAGTACTACTACGGTACATATCCATAAAATATGATTTAACCATTGTACTTAACAAAAAGACATGGAATTACCATGTTACAGTATATATCAATAAAATACGGTTTTACCATGGTATATATTCAAAGAACACAGTATTTCCATGGAACATTTCCAAAAATCCCGCTATTACTAAAGTACATATCGAAAAAACATGGTTTTACCATGATGCATATTCTAAGAACATAGTATTACCATGGTATATATATATATATATATATATATATATATATATATATATATATATATATATTATTATTATTATTATTATTATTACCATCGTACATATAAAAAAAGAACATATCCAAAAAAAAAAAAAAATGGTATTACCAAATTAAATTCCCAAAACAAATTATTACCAAAGTATATTTCCAAAAACATAGTATTACCAAAATACACATCCCAAAAAAACATGATTTTACCAAAGTACACATCCCAAAAAAAACATGATTTTACCAAAGTACACATCCCAAAAAAAACATGGTTTTACCAAAGTACACATCCCAAAAAAACATGATTTTACCAAAGTACACATCCCAAAAAAGAAACATGGTTTTACCAAAGTACACATCCCAAAAGAAACATGGTATTACCAAAGTACACATCCCAAAAGAAACATGGTATTACCAAAGTACACATCCCAAAAAAACATGGTTTTACCAAAGTACACATCCCAAAAAAAACATGGTTTTACCAAAGTACACATCCCAAAAAAAACATGGTATTACCAAAGTACACATCCCAAAAAAACATGGTTTTACCAAAGTACACATCCCAAAAAAACATGATTTTACCAAAGTACACATCCCAAAAAAGAAACATGGTTTTACCAAAGTACACATCCCAAAAGAAACATGGTATTACCAAAGTACACATCCCAAAAAAACATGGTTTTACCAAAGTACACATCCCAAAAGAAACATGATTTTACCAAAGTACACATCCCAAAAACACATGGTTTTACCAAAGTACACATCCCAAAAAAACATGATTTTACCAAAGTACACATCCCAAAAAAACATGATTTTACCAAAGTACACATCCCAAAAGAAACATGGTATTACCAAAGTACACATCCCAAAAAAAACATGGTTTTACCAAAGTACACATCCCAAAAAAACATGATTTTACCAAAGTACACATCCCAAAAGAAACATGGTATTACCAAAGTACACATCCCAAAAAAAACATGGTTTTACCAAAGTACACATCCCAAAAAAACATGATTTTACCAAAGTACACATCCCAAAAGAAACATGGTATTACCAAAGTACACATCCCAAAAGAAACATGGTATTACCAAAGTACACATCCCAAAAAAAACATGGTTTTACCAAAGTACACATCCCAAAAGAAACATGGTTTTACCAAAGTACATGGTAAAGTACAAAAAAATGGTATTAGACTGTACACTAACTGTTCCGGTTGCTGCGTCTGTGTTTGTAGCTTGCTAGCCTGCTTAGCATTGTTTATTGTTCTTATACGTTCATCGAATTATCCTTTACCCTTTTACCACGTGCTTCGTTTTTTTCCACTTTTCTACTTTCAACTGCGTGTATTTTAACTTGCGCACCCGTTTTCTCTCTTTTTATTTTCTTTTTTCCCACTTGTCTACATCTCGTGTCTCGACTGCATGCATTAGATTTCTCCTCTGTGTTCTACATGGATTATTGCATCAATCTCAATCCTCTGCTGATCAGGAACGACATCCAGCCACATTGATCTCAAACCCTTGCCGCTCAAGAACAACCATAACAACAGCAAAAAATTGAGGTAAGTCATGGCATCCGCTCAAGTTATTTCTTCCGGCATTGCATGCCACATGTTTACTATAGCTTCATCCATCAGCAGAGAGGCATTTACATGTGATAAATGTAAGAATTAGTCAGGTTGATGGAGAAGGTTAATGAGTTAGAGACACGCATCCGAATGCTAGTGGAGGTCAGTGAGAAAGTGAAGGATGCTGGTAGTACAACGAGCAACAAACACACTTGGGTTCCAGCTGTAGAGCCCCTGCAGCAGGGCGTTTGAGTGACATCTCGGTCACATACTCGCTCAGCAAAGCAACACCACTCTCTTTTTCCTGTTAAGGTTTCCATTCAATTCTCCCCACTCAGTGTCACTGAATGGCTGAATGTCTGAGTGGTGTCCAGAGAATAGCATAGGATTTATAGACAATTGGAAGATGTTTTGGGGGTAGACCTGACCTGTAAAAAAGAGACGGACTCCTTCCCTCCAGGAAAGGTGCTGCTCTCCTCTCTAGTAATTTGGCTCATAATCTTAATAGTGATCATATTTGACTAATTGGGGCCCAGGTCAAGAAGCAGGCAAACTGGCTAATCCAAACATCTGCCTTGAACGTCACACAGGTCACATAAAATACAACACATAGAAACTGTATCACTTATAGATCATATAGAGACTGTGTCTGTTCCCCGAACTACCAAACACAACCCCCTCACTGCATAATTTAGAAAAAAATTGATTAGTGTCAAACTTGGGAAAAAAAAAATTTAATCCAAAAAATAATTTAAGATAAACCGCATATAAAGATAAGGCTTCTAAATTTTAGATCTCTTTCACTCAAAGCACTAATTGAATTGAAGCATATAAATTATCTGTAATAAATTAGTTTGGATGTGTTCAGCTTGACTGAAACCTGTCTTAAACCGGATGAATATATTCGTTTAAATTAATCTACTCCCCGAGGTTATTGTTTAAACATGAGCCTCTTCTGAAGGGTCGAGGAGGAGTTGCTACAATTTACAGTGAAGTTTTTGGTGTTACTCAGAGGACAGGATATAAATATAAGTCTTTTGAACTAATAATGCTTAATGTGACACCGTCAGATACAAATAAATATTCTCTGTCATCTTTTGGCATTGCTACAGTATATAGATCACCCAGGCCATATTCTGATTTCCTTGGTGAATTTGCAAAATGTTTATCAGATCTAATAGTCACTGTAGATAAAGCTTTAATTGTTGGTGACATCAACATTCACATACAGTAGATAATGAAAATGACACATTGGGAACTCTTTTGGAGTCAGACAAAATTTGACAGGACCAACTCATCGCCGTATTCATGCGCTAGATTTAATTCTGTCAAATGGAGTTGATGTTGATAATATCGAAATGATACAGCGACGACATCTCAGATCTTTACCTTGTCTCTTGCTTGTTGCAATCTGCTAATGTCACTCAGTCTCAACTACGCTATCATTCAGGTAGAACTATTCTTTTGACCACTAAAGATAGCTTCACTAAAAAAATCTTCCAGAATTGTCTCACATACTCAATAAAATAAAATTAAACATCTAGAAGAACTTGATGTAATAACAGAAAATATAAATACAGTCTTCTCTAGCACTCTTGATAGTGTCACCCCCTTTGATTAGAGAAAATTTAAGAAAAAAGCTCCACACTATGTATGTGCTCGAAATGTGGAGCCATCATTCACACTCACATTCACACACATCTCTTCTAATACATTCTAGCGTCTCTGTGAGAGTGTGTGAGTGGAATCTGAGGGCCACAATATTAGAGATAGTTTGCGGTGCATATAAGGATAGTGTTTGTAGCTACTAATGCTAGGTCAGCATATATTAGCAAACTCATAGAAAATAACCACAACAATCCTAGGTGTTTATTCAGTACTGTACTAAACTGGTTAGGAGTAAAGCCTTGGCTGAACCAGATATTTTGTCACAGCTGACGTCATGATTTTTTTTTCTGATCTAATCAGAAATAAAATTGGGATTATGCAATCAACAGTCACAGCACCTAAGAATTTTCCTCACAAGCAACTTCAATCCTTCGCTGTCATAGGTCATGAAGAGCTAAAAAAAACTTCAAAAGCCACAACATGTTTGTTAGATCCAATACCAACTAAGCTCTTAAAAGAGGTATTCCCTGTAATCTCAGAACCTCTTCTTAATATTATTAACTCCCATGTTATCCTGTCCCATGAAACTTTAAAATGGCAGTTATCAAACTGCTTATTAAGAAGCCACAGCTTGATCCTGGAGTATTAGCTAATTATAGACCGAGAGAAATGGTATATATGAACAATTTCAGTCATGATTTAGGCCACATCACAGTACAGAGACTGCACTTATCAGAGTTACAAATGACTTGCTCTTAACATCTGATCGCATCTGCATTTCTCTTCTAGTGCTTTTAGATATTAGCGCTGCCTTCGACAGCATAGATCACAACATTCTCTTCAATTGGCTGGAGAATTATGTTAACATTTGTGGACTTGCATTAGCATGGTTAAGGTCATATTTATCAGACCGCTACTACTTTGTATGTGTAAATGAGGAATTGTCAAATCCAACAAAAGTTAAGTATGGAGTGCCACAGGGATCAGTTTTAGGGCCTCTGCTTTTCTCCTTATATATGCTTCCCAAGGGAGATATTATCAGGAATCGTGGAATAAGTTTCCACTGTTATGTCGACAATACCCAACCTTATATTTCTTCTAAACCCGACAAAATGTCACAATTCTGCAAATTAGCAGAGTGTATCAATGAAATCTAATATTGGATGGCTAGAAATTTCCTTCCACTCAATTCTGACAAAATAGAGGTGCTAATTATTGGAACGAAAACCTCTAAAAATAAGCTGATAAATATAATTTGACTCTCGATAGATGAACTGTTTCATTGTCTTCTACAGAGAAGAACTTACGTGTTATATTTGATACCAATCTGTCCTTGAAAATCTAATTTTCAATGTTTATAGAACAGCATTCTTCCACCTCAGAAATAAAGCTAAGTTACGATACATGCTCTCTTTCTTGCTGATGCTGAAAAATTCATTAAATTTAACATTATTTTTAAAATTCTGTTAACTACATACAAAGGTTCTCCTGACACACTATATTCATCACTTTCATTACGATCACAAAATTCTGGCCTGTTAATACAGTAGTTCCTAGAATATCAAAATCCAAGAAAGGAGGTAGATCCTTTTCTTATTTGCCACCTAAACTGTGGAATAGTCTCCCTAACACTGTTCGGGACGCAAACACACTCAGTTTAAGTCTATACTAAAGACTCATCTATTTAGCCAGGCATACAACAAATGTATCCATCAACTCACAATTAGGCTGCTTTAGTTAGGTCTGCCGGAACCAGAAACATTTACCATGCTCTATAACCCTGCAATGAATTGAATGGCATCTACGCTAATATAATTCTATTTGTTTCCCTGTCTCAACCTCGGGATTCATATCTCGAGGTTACCAGAGCTGGCCAGATCCAGCTACGTTCCTGTTTGGTGTCGGACTCCACTGCTACATGTCGCTGAGTGATGGTACTAATCAGACACCACTTCAGTCTTTTATGATGGACTTTGGAGGATGAACTGATGCCAACTCCAACTGTAAGACATGGGATACTTCATATGCCACTGCCTGAACCTTGGACTTAGGATGGACCCCACAGAACCTCACCGAAATGACCAGCCGGTTGAACTACGATGCACCTCATTGATCTCTGCCTGCATCACCTTTGTCTATTGATGGACTACACTCTTGAAGATATACACAGACTATCAATCAATTGCCAACAAATCCCTTCATCAGCCAACAAACAAAGTACAATTGCATCTATGTGAACTTCTGCAGTTAATCCAGGATGGACATTAAAGATATTAGTCATTAATCTTACAGTTCATACAAAAACTTTGTTTAAACACTGGCCCTTAAAACTTGCTTAAAACTTAAACCATGACTGGCACTGCACACAAATAACTAATATTGGCATTATATTAATGTGGTTTAGTCAGAGGGGAACTGGCCCCCACAGTGAGTCTGGTTTCTCCCAAGGTTATTTTTCTCCATTAATCAACATCTTGTGGAGTTTTGTGTTCCTTGCCACAGTCGCCTTCGGCTTGTTCACTGGGGTTATAAATACAATTATTATTTTTATACTCAATTTACAGTCATATGTAATCAAACTACACAATGATGAAGACTTTATAGATATTACAGTATAATTTTCTGATAAAAAATGATTTTCTGTAAAGCTAAATGATTTGTTGTAGTGTTGTGAAATGCACTATACAAATAAAAATTACTTGAATATTACCAAAGTACATTTCCAAAAAACATGGTATTACCCTGTTACATTATAGATACAAAAACACTGTATTGCCATGTTACATATCCAAACAACATAGTTTTACCATGGTATATATTCAGAAAACTGTATTTCCATGGAACATTTCCAAAAAAAACATATATATATATATATATATATATATATATATATATATGTGTGTGTTAGTGATGCACCGAAATGAAAATTCTGGGCCGAAACCGAAAATTCAGGATGCACTTGGCTGAAAACCGAAAAAAAAAAAAAAAATTAATACCTATTTTAAAATATACATGTTTTAATAATTGTATTAATATTATACTTTTTAATGAATTTCATGAATTTAATGAATCTGAATTAAAAAAAAACAACAACCCAATAAAATGATCACACTTTTATTGAAAGTAACGCACCAAAATTGGACAGAAAAATATATTAAACCAATATTAAATATATTATTCTTTATTCAGTTCTTGAGTTTCTTTTAACCAATTCTCAAAATAATGTAACGTTCCAGAAAACTCTAATGATATGCAAAACAGAAGTCAATTAATGAACTTAGCAGCTCTAGGCTAGCATCTTGCAAATATAAAAAGTTCAAATATGCTACACAGTTATTTTAATGATAACAACAGGCAGAACAAAAAACGGCAGAGGACCTCTATTCTGTTTATGTAAATGTATTTCTACTTTAATATACAATTACTGTGCAAAACAACATTGCAAACAGCAGTAATAGAACTAAAACCAACCTCAACTGTAAACGACAGATGCATCCTCAAGTGAAGAACATAGTTTAGCAGGGCTAAACAAATTTTAATGTAATTGCTAAACACAGCAAATTAGACTGCTTTCTATTTAAGTAACAGTGTCAGGTTTCTCTTCAAGAACACAAGTTGCTCAGCTTTCTGGCAGGAGAGACGGTTCCTCTTCTCATCAAGAACATGAGATGCTGCACTGAATAGACTCTCTGTGTAGGTGCTTGGGCAGATAAATACCTGCGTGCCATGCCATGTTACATGTTACATGTTACGTGCAAGCAATGGAAAGCGATCTTTGGTCATGTACCAGTAGTCAAGAGGATTGTCGCGTTCATGTGATATGAGCGTGAAGCAATCGTCTATGTTCCGCAACAGCTTTCAGGTCCTTGAATAATGTATAATGTATAATGTATAATGTATAACGTATAACGTGCGAGGAAGGGCACCCGGTGGACTTTCTGGTAAGGGTAAGATGGTGCACCCCTAAAGGCATACCTGTCAACTCTCCCTATTTCCCGGGAGTCTCCCGTATTTCACACCGATCTTCCGTTTTTTTATTTCTCCCGGGAAACTCCCGTAATTTGTATGGCCCAAACCTCGTTATGTGAATAATCACATCAATATATTATTCCAAGGTTGTCCAGTTGCCAGATCTTGCATGAAACGCATCCAACTCACACAATCGACACATCATGCACATTTCAACCCATTTGTGACCTCAAACTGGCAACCTACAACCCAGTTGATATCTGCGCAGGTGGTAGACGCGGGAAGTTCAATCAAGCATCACTGATAGAGGGGGAGCAGAAGACTCAGCTGGTGCTCTGGTGAAAAATTAAATATATAGAAGTAAATTTAACAACAGCTGGATGGAAGAATTGAATTGAATATCTCGAAGCCGTATCAACAATTTTAATATCGGACACGGTGGGGAAAATTACGTTACTCATTAAATCACAACAGCACAATTTGTATGCATTTAGCCTGCCTCTGCCATCCAGGTACCCAAATGTTCACAGGTATGCCCTAGGGAGTTGGTGCCCTATGCAGACTGTGTAGTATGCGTGTAGGGAGTGACGGTACTGCTTTGAAGTATTTCCACACCACCTTTGCTTGACATCGGCCTTTGCTTGGTAGCACTGTGATAATGTGCAGTTTTGGTGCATATATATATATATATATATATATATATATATATATATATATATATATATATATATATGGTTTTAACATGTACTGTACATATAAAATCATACAATCGTACCATAAAAACAATGGTACACTTCTGTGATAAATCTAACAAAATAAATAAATAAATACCTGATAATACTATGGTACTTTAAGTTTGTCAAAGAAATAGAACAAGTGTGTGCGTTGGTGTGTGTCGGTCCATTTCAAGGTCAAAATTTGTCAAATTTACCAGACAAATGAAGCTAAATTCTATGAAACGCCTCGGAGAGCAAACGGCAGCCTGCAACCCAGTTTTCTCTCTCTGGAGTGTTCTGAGACTTCACACATGAAAGACGAGAGCAGGATTCACTCGTCTTTTTCCTACTTTGTTCAAATGAAAACAATACTAATCAAATTAACTGCTGAGGCATTCAGCTCTGATACTCTGTGAGGAATGCAACGACTCACGTCCCTGACAGGGAATCAAAAATTCTAAACACATTTCTCTCTTTCTTCTAATTACACACACACACACAGAGAGAAGCCTGATTCCTCATTAGGTTTGTTTTGTATGATAATGTCCTTCTGTTAAAGGCTAATAGGGGTCATTTGCATTTTTGGCCGACAATCCTTTAAAGCCAGAACACACACCATTGGGGAGCTACTTTGAAACGGTACCTTCTCAAGTTCTAAGCGGAGGGCGAGGGAGGGGGGCAAAAAAGAAAGAGGAGAGGGAAAGGGCAAAGCGAGAGAGAGGAATAACCTGGTTCGCCGGCACCCTAGATATGCTATCGCCCGGCCCTCAGCCACTCCCCAAACTCTGGCGGACACCAGCCGCTCCTCCCCGGATGGACCGGAGCAAGTCCTCCGACCCCTGGCGGATGGAACGCCCCTCCTCGTTATGGCGCCAGAAGGGAACTCGTCCACCCCTGGCTGAGGCACCACCACTCCAGGTGGCCGGCAGCAAGCCCCTCCTCCCCTTGCGGACGGTGGCCATTCCTCCACATCCAGGTGGCCGGCAGCAAGCCCCTCCTCCCCTTGCGGACAGTGGCCATTCCTCCACATCCAGGTGGCCGGCAGCAAGCCCCTCCTCCCCTTGCAGAGGGTGGCCATTCCTCCACATCCAGGTGGCTGGCAGCAAGCCCCTCCTCCCCTTGCAGACGGTGGCCATTCCTCCACATCCAGGTGGCCGTCAGCAAGCCCCTCCTCCCCTTGCGGACAGTGGCCATTCCTCCACATCCAGGTGGCCGGCAGCAAGCCCCTCCTCCCCTTGCGGACGGTGGCCATTCCTCCACATCCAGGTGGCCGGCAGCAAGCCCCTCCTCCCCTTGCGGACAGTGGCCATTCCTCCACATCCAGGTGGCCGGCAGCAAGCCCCTCCTCCCCTTGCAGAGGGTGGCCATTCCTCCACATCCAGGTGGCTGGCAGCAAGCCCCTCCTCCCCTTGCAGACGGTGGCCATTCCTCCACATCCAGGTGGCCGTCAGCAAGCCCCTCCTCCCCTTGCGGACAGTGGCCATTCCTCCACATCCAGGTGGCCGGCAGCAAGCCCCTCCTCCCCTTGCGGACGGTGGCCATTCCTCCACATCCAGGTGGCCGGCAGCAAGCCCCTCCTCCCCTTGTGGACGGTGGCCATTCCACCACATCCAGGTGGCCGGCAGCAAGCCCCTCTTCCCCTTGCGGACAGTGGCCATTTCTCCACATCCAGGTGGCCGGCAGCAAGCCCCTCCTCCCCTTGCGGACGGTGGCCATTCCTCCACATCCAGGTGGCCGGCAGCAAGCCCCTCCTCCCCTTGCGGACGGTGGCCATTCCACCACATCCAGGTAGCCGGCAGCAAGCCCCTCCTCCCCTTGTGGACGGTGGCCATTCCTCCACATCCAGGTGGTCGGCCTGAACTCCACTGTCCCCGGTGGATGCCTGCGGCTGCTCCTTTGGTTTGACTAGTAGTGGAGTAGTGGACTAGCGAGGACTCCAAGACAGCGCATCCCTCCTCCTTCCCGGGTTTTGGCACCAATGTAACAGGGTTCACATGGGAAAGGAGGCAGCGGGAACTGGTTGAACCGTAAAAATCATGTTTCCTCAGCCGATTAGCCCGATAAGGGGCCGGACGGCGTCACATTTATATACAGTATATACACAAATATATGTACGTTTTTATCTGACAGAAACCCTCTTTAGGGTGAGTAAATGATGACAGAATTGTTGCATGTAATCCTCAGTTAGGTTTGTAACTCCACTAATCTGACACTCACACAAGCATTGTTTGGGTCAGAAGAGACATGCAGCTTTGATTCTGTCTCATAAAAGAAAAAGAGCTTAACAGAGAACAAGATATGAACTACTCGAGACACAGAGGGCTTATAAAAGACCAGAGAAAAGAGAGGGAACATTACTATATTAATGTTAGAGGAAGCAGGGACTGACATCAGACCAGGACGAGATTACAGAGGAATAAAGTGATAATTAAAGGCCCTTCAGGAAGAGAATGACGGAGACTTTAATCAGTTGGATATGACATATGGGGGATTTAGTTAACCCCAATTAATATGCATTATAGTCATGTTGGGGTTACTGGAGTCTCTGGGCCTAAGATAGAGGTGAACTTACACCTGTCATTCTTTATTACACACTCATGCATGCACAATGATGGGATGGCAGCAATTCTATTATCTCTACTTAAAGGGATAGCTCACACAGAAATATCAATTCTGCAATGTTTTATTCAAACCTGTATGACTTGCGTACAAATATAAAAGGAAAGGTTAGGCAGATGACAGTCTCAGTCACCATTCACTTTAAATGTATGGGAAAAAGATGCAATGGAAGTGAATGGTGACTGAGGCTGTCATTCTGGCTAAAATCACCTTTCAAGACAAAGGGGTTTGGAACAACATGAAGATGAGAAAATTATGACAGAATTTTTTTTTAACAATCCCCGTCCTCATTCATCTATTAACCCTCATTGTTTTTGTGCCACATAAAGTCTGATGTTTGTCCAAATAAATGATATCCTCTGAAGATATAATGGATGCACTTCACAGTAAGATTCGATTTGTTAACATTAGTAAATGCATTAGATATCATAAACCATAGGCGTCATATTAGGTAGGGATGATATGGACAGGTCTCTACAAACTTTCAGGAAATCGAAAAATGTCCCATCCAAAATTTGGGCAATTTTCCCACACTTTATACTATGTTTTTATTTTCATTTGAACAAGTATTAAATGTCCTTAGTATAATTATTAATGTGTAAATGATTGTCCTACTTGTCACGTGGCACCTGTTACTTTTCTCAGCGCTGTTCAGGATGCACCAATCACAATCGAATGTAAGATTTTTTTAAAGAACCGTTATTATGACCATTTACAGGTTCATACATTTATTTTGGTGGTCTACTAGAATAAGTTTACATGCTTTAATGTTCAGAAAACACATTATTTTTCTCATACTGTACATTGCTGCAGCACCTCTTTTCACCCTCCGTCTGAAACACTCAGTTTTAGATCCTGTCTCTTTAAAGCCCCCTTTCTGAAAAGCCTAGTCTGCTCTGATTGGTCAGCAGGCCCAGTCTGTTTTGGTTGGTCAACCGCTTAGAGCGTGTGTCGGAAATGTAACGCCCCTTACCATAACCGAGTTTCAGCTTAAAGTAGCCCTTAGGTGGGCATTATGCAAATGAGTTACATAGTGACATAGCTAAGTCCTTTAAGTAATGGCTGGACTGCAAACCTGCCGTTTCAGGCAGTTCAGGAGCAGTGTTTACTATGGCACAGAGTAACTCCCTTTGTGCTTTGTAACTTTACAGACCTTTTACATGCACAAACAGCTATATTACACACTAAACGAAAGGTAAAACCCCCCAAAAGCATAATAGGGCCTCTTTAAATTATTTTCTGTAAATCACGCGGGTGGATTTCCATTGGTATTTTACACCCAATCCTTGGACAATTAGTAGGTTTAAACAACCATACTTTTGTGTACAAAATGTTTCCAGTCAAAAACGTCCTGAGTTTTGCACGCAGCCCAATGGAGGATTCGGCTTTTTTGGCCGGGGAGCATCCTCTTGAGGAAGACATCTTAAAATCGGGCTGACTGTGTCAGAGGTGTAGGATTTTAAGATGCTAGTAGAACTCCCAATAAATGTTTTATTTTGCACATTGGAGAAGAGCATCGGGAGTAGTCATGTTTGGTCAATAAAATAAGGCATTTGTGAGTCAGTCGTTAATTGTAGGATAAGCCTGAAGCCTGCTTTGTGCAGAAGGACTGCTTTTGAGTACACATAAATAAGCAATATGAGAAAAGATTGGGAGTGAGGGGAGGAGGAGAAGCAGGAAGTGGGGTAGAATGAGGGCGAGGGCGAGGGCAAGGTGTGGGAGGCGGACGTCTCTGCACTCACATCGTGTCGCCGCTTTAAGTGTGTTGTTAAATGAATCCTACTGCCTGTATATTTAATAGCGGCACGACGTATTTTACAAATTGCATGGGTTTTTTAACATTTTCATCTATCTTATAAAACCTAAAGTGTTTCCAATCAATGTATTTTGAATTATTTGTTGAAAGATGCAGCTCTACCTCTCCCATGTTAATCTATATTCTGTGTGACTCTCAGGACACGCCTCTCGGCCTCCGTAGTGTTGTGATACGTCATGTAGCAGCAGTGGTGATGAGAGAACGTGCTTGAGAAACAATCTACACATAACATATTGGTCACACTTTTGTGTCACTTTCTAAGTGTATAGCGCATCTACTAATAATTATATATAAATAAATCGTTTTTTACCGATGCATAGGCATATATGTTAGAAAGATGCATCGTGATACAAATGCCAACTTGTATCTGATGCACACTTTTTTAAATCGGTGCATCGCATCGTTTACTTTTATGCTGATGCACCGATGCGCATCGGTGAATCTTAACCATCCCTACAACATTACTGATGTAATAAACATCATCACTATTTGAAAAAAGTCATTTTTGATCATATCTAGACAGGCAAAATAATTTTTAGTGTATGAAATAACACAAAATGACAAATACAGTCCGGTTTGTCCAAACCGCTTTGCTAGTTTAAATACAGCTAATAAATAAATATAATCTGATATTATAGTTACACATTCAAAATGATCCACTTAAAGGGAAAGTGCAACCAAAAAATGAAAATTCTCTCATGGTTTACTCGCCCTCATGCCATCCCAGATGAGTGTGTCTGTCTTTCTTCTACAGAACACAAATTGTGATTTTTAGAAGAATATTTCAGCTCTGTAGGTCCGTACAATGCAAGTCAAGTCATTTTTATTTGTATAGCGCTTTTCACAACACACATCGTTTCAGCAGCTTTACAGAAAATCATGCATTAACAGGACATTAAACTGTATTGCATATAAAGACATAGAGTCATCATTGTGCAGTTTGATTACATATGACTGTAAATGGAGTATAAACATAAATAATTAAATAATAATGGCATTTTGAACCCCAGTGAGCAAGCCGAAGGCGACTGTGCAAAGGAACACTAAACTCCACATTTGAATGGGTGCCAAAATGTTGATGCACCAAAAAGGCATTATAAAAGTAATCCATGTCTTCAGAAGTGATATGACAGGTTTGGGTGAGAAACGGATACATATTTTTGTTATTTTTGCTAGAAATGTTTCTCCCTGACCAGTAGGGGGCGATATGCATGAAGAATGTGAATCACCAAAAACACAAGAAGAAGAAAGTGAAAGTTAAAGTGGAGATTGACTGAGCAGGGGGAGAATTTATAGTAAAAAAGGACTTAAATATTGATCTGTTTCTCACCCACACCTATCATATCACTTCTGAAGACATGGATTAAACCACTGGATTACTTTTATGCTGATTTATGTGATTTTGGGGGGCTTCAAAATTTTGGCACCCATTCACTTGCATTGTATGGACCAAAATTCTTCTAATAATCTTAATTTGAGTTCAGCAGATGAAAAAGTCATACACATCTGGGACGGCATAATACTGAGTAAATGATGAGAGAAATGTCCTTTTTGGGTGAACTGTTCCCTTAAATTGCTAATAAATAGTGAGCTGCTTAATTAGCTAGCTATTTTTTTTTTTTAAAGCTTGACTGAATTGAATTATAATGAAGCTTGTTGCTTGGGAAGTGATTCCCCAACACTACACATGCACATTTCCATTATAGTTTCCTTTAACTAAATATGTCTTCCTTCTTCGACAGGTTAACAAGACAACAGGAGACCTTGGGGACAACTGAAGTTAGTGGACAGACACTAGACCACAGCAGGACTACCAATGTTGACCAAGAGCTACATTAAAACAATAGATTTAAAAACAGAACCGCGAACCGGAGGATATATGACAAATGAGATCTCTTCTTGCACTTGGGAATGCCATCCATCTACTTCCTGTAAGGAATAATTACCTCTTTTTTAGGTGGTATGCTTGAAAAAATAAGCCCCTTCCCCTCTGGCTCCTCATCAGGGGGCAGAGCCAATCAGCAGGGGATATGGGCCGCCGGGCAGCCGAAACTTCCAATGCGGTGCCAGCGTTGGAGGTGCCTCTAGTTAATGGGCAGGCCATGCTCTCTCATAAATGGGGTCCTTTTTGCAGCGTTGGCGTGCAAACATCGCCGGGACTTCGCTCGCTGCCATCGTTAAAAAGGCGAACGCAAACCGTAAGCACGACCAATGGACCAGTGGGGCAAACCATGTCTCTGGACCGGGTGAGGCGTTGTGACGTCAACGGCAGACACGTCGTCATGCCAACATCCAAGAATGGCGATAATCACATCGCGCAAGACCGGATGTCTCAAGACAGTGAGTTGTATTGTCAAATCAAGGTCAACCCCAACCAATCAGGGCTTCGAGGGAGTTTAAAACGAACCCCTCGGTATGCTAACGGCAGCATTGTTGCGCCTGAGGCGGTGGGCGGGGTTTGTAGTGAGGGGGCGGAGTCTGAGGAAGCACGGCGACAGAATGAACCAATTATGCGGGATTGTAGACGTGGTCAGTCGCTGAAAGGAGAGGGGTCTCGGCCGGTCACGCACTGTGGAAGCATTAGCTCGTACACCATGCCCACTCGGCCCTGTCGTATGATGACATCATCGCCCAGACTGTGTGCCACCTGTGGGCGAAGGCAGTCTCAAGCCCCTGCCTGCATGGCGCCTGCATGTCGAAAGCGAGCAGCTAGTCAGGTTCAAGTGAGCGCAACGCTTCCGACGGCACTGCAGAAAAGCTGTTTGCCGCGACAACGAAAACGAAATTTCACCACGGAGCAAGCGACGTACACGCAAATTCCCAATCAGCAAATGCAAAGTGCGGCACAGTACAACTCCCTCCCCTTGCGATCAAGCAAAAAAGACATGCAAACCAAGACGTCTGACAAACCAAAACCATGCCAAAACGACACAAGTACACAAAAGACACACAAAACGCAACACACACAAACTCAAGTCACGCACACAATTAAAACACAACCTACAACCCAAGATGCAACCATGTGTGCCATATCTAAACCGCCGCCCACTTTGCTTTCCATTGGCTCTGAGATACAAGCCACGCCCACTCTCCCACCCAAGAATGCCTCCCATTCAAAACCAACACAAGTTAAATCCAAACCAGCCCCTCCAGAGCTTTTGATTGGCTCAGAGATGAAGCCTAAACCCCAAGCCCCGCCCATTAACACTGAACCCAAAGCTAAGAAACCCACAGACGCCAAGCTCCACCACAAAGACCCCCACCGACCGCAATCAGACGAGATCCCACTATGCAACGGGGCACCTGGTGTTCTGCACGGCCTGCTGCAGAATGTAGAAGAGAATCTGCTGTATAACCAGGAGAAGATCAAAGTCCTGCTCAATGTCATCCAGGATCTGGAGAGGAACAAGGCAATGAGCGAAGGGTGAGCGAGAGAGAGAGATTAATGCTCTCGAGTTCATGAAAGCATGTGATTCCACACTTCCAACATCCCATAATTCCCTCGGCGACTCATGCGTCCTGAGGCAACGCCTCGGGAATGTTGAACGTCAATGAAAATCATCCCCTACCACTCTCTCTCATGTTTCATCTTTAAGCATTCACTCGTTCTTCTCTCTTTATCTTTGACTTTCTCATTTTATTATGGCACATTCATCAGAACTCCTGCTGAGTGATTGACAGCTCAGATCTGTCAGGATCAATCAGTAACATGAATGTTACATGTTCTCTCAACCTTAAATGAAAAGTCATTTATTCACCCTTGAGTCATTACAAACCTGTATGACTTTCTTTCTTTCATGTATTGTGAAAGGAACTCAATTGATAAATGCCCCGTTGGTTGAATTCAATACAATGGCAGTAATTATATAGAAATATTCCTATTGAGCACTTCAAAACACAACGCGACCAGTGTAGTGCGATTCGCGAGCAAACGACTCTTATGAACTCGAGTTTGACTCACTGAATCAGTCAGAGCCGTTACTGAATCAACATCTGACTCATTAACTGAAGCTGTCATTACTTTCACAAATGATGCACGCACCGTTTCGTATACTTCAGATTTGTGAAACTGGACTGGGAAGAGAAATCGGCCCAGGCTAGCTGTCGCTGGCGCCGTTTAGTGGTCCATTCTGCATATCGCGGCAGCTAATTTGAGTTTATCGTGGCCAATTTGCCCCGTTTCGCTCGGTTCTCCCAATGTCCAGTCCGCCCCTGATCGGCCCCAAAGTGCTTCGGCCCACCGGGAAAATGCCCGGTATGTCAGATTACCAGTCACTGTTCTTTTCTGTATATCGCGGCGCCGTCCGTTCTGCATAACGCGTTGTCTCATTTTAGCTTCTCGCGGCCAATTCGGCCCATTTCGCGGCCGACCCACCAGCACGATCGGTTCTCCCGATGGCCAGTCGCCCCTGATCGGCCCCAAAGTGCATCGGCCCACTGGGAAAATGCCCAGTATGCCAGATTACCAGTCGCTGTTCTTTTCTGCATATCGCGGCGCCGTCCGTTCTGCATAACACGGCGCCTCATTTTAGCTTATCACTGCCAATTCGCCCCGTTTCGCTCAGTTCTCCCAATGGCCAGTCCGCCCCTGATCGGCCCCAAAGTTCGTCGGCCCACCGGGAAAATGCCCGGTATGCCAGATTACCAGTCGCTGTTCTTTTCTGCATATTGCGGCACCATTTTGTGGTCCGTTCTGCATAACGCGGCACCTCATTTTAGCTTCTCGCGCCACATTCGGACCATTTCGCGGCCGACCCACCGGCATGCTCGGTTCTCCCGATGGCCAGTCGCCCCTGATCGGCCCACCGGGAAAATGCCCAGTATGCCAGATTACCAGTCCAGTCCTGCTGTATCATGACTGACAGTTCATACGACAACGTGTAGTTTGCAAAAGTGATGAAGTAATAATTGATACTTTAGTTAAAATATATAGTTTTGTAATTGTCTTTTATTAAAATATAATGTATTTATTTGTTTTTTTAAAAAAAAAAAAAAAAAAATATATATATATATATATATATATATATATATATATATATATATATATGACACTTTTGTTACTAAATAAATAAAAATGAACATTATTATAGCACTGCTCACTTTAATATTGGACACTCAGTCAGTATTTATTTATATTTATATTCCTATTTATGAGGCTATTGTTGTCTGTATTGTCACCATCTGCACCATGGTAAATTCCTTATATATTTTATATACTTAGCGAATAAATTCAAATTCATTTCAAAAGCAATAAAACGAGTCACTGTGTATTTCCATTGTATTGAATTCAGGCATCGGGACATTCCTTAAATTATTCACTTTTGTGCTTCGCTGAAGAAAGAAAGTCGGGTTTTGAACAACATGAGGGTCATTTTTTTATTAAAATGGAAATTCAAGTAAGTTCAAAGTCTTCATATTTACTGCATATTCCATCAACGTTTCCCGTTCCCATTTTCAATCACAAAAAATGAAATATGGCGTGTACCCCGTCTGTTTTAACACAAGAACCCATCCTGTGTGAACACCCCCCTAACCTGCATCCCTAGTCATTTATAAGGGAAATGTAGGTGGACATGCTTTCATTTTACAAATAAATATAAAATAATACTGGCTTCGGTGGGAACACGAGTATGTATGTGTGTGTGTAATGTGTGTCTTCACGTGTTTGTTCTCTTGTGCAGCCGTTGTTCGTACAGAACTGGTCAGGACATCAACAACTGCTCAACCTGCCAGAAAACAGCCTGCATCATCTACAGGTAACCAACACCTGTGAAGTCCACTTATAAAGCTGGGCAAAGTCATCATTTGAGGTTTCATGACCGTTTTCTGACCACTGCATCTTTTCTCGGGACCTCCTTTTCTTTTAAAAAAGCAAATATCTGCGTTTCAGTGCGGCACTTACAATGGACGTCAATGGGGGTCAATCTGTAACCATTAAAATACTCAGTTTCAAACGTTTAGCCACAAGACTTATATGTGTATTAACATGATTCCAGTGTGATCAAATTACTTGGTAACCTCATGTACAAAGTTATATCCAATTTTATAACTTTGTTGCCATGACAACATAATGCCGCAAATCCTAAATCCTTAAAACAGCTTTAAAAATGAAGATTTAAACAAATTTACAGCTCAAATATTACATGAGTTTTAACAGAATAATAATTGTAAGTGCTTTATATAATATTATAAGCTTCACATTTCTGCCTTAGTTTAAACCCTCCAAAAATTGCCCCATTGACTTCCATTGTAAGTGCCCCACTGGAACCTCCATTTATGCTTTTTTTTTTAAAGAAAAGGAGGCACGAAATGTCAAAATGTTTTGTTGGTGGTAATCAATATTACGCCACAAATGCTGTCGACTGAGCTTAACATGTATTGAACCCGGAATATTCCTTAAAGACTTTGTATCTTCTATAAATGTGTAATAATAATTGGTGTTTTTGTCTTGTTTTCATGAAAAAATATCTAAGCATGCTTAAAACAAGACACATTTACACGAGAAACAAAATGGCGTAAGATATGAAGTATTATTTTCAGAAAGAGAAAGAAAACTTTAAATAATTTGTCAATAGGGTAAAAAAAAATCAACTTAAATTCCCTTTTAATTCAGTTTATTTCTCTTAGCCCATCTGCAAACGTTTATTTCAAATCAAATTAATTTCAGCCTAAACCTTGTTACATTTTGTTCAATTTCTCTTTGAAAACAATCACATTTGTTTTACTGGAAAACAAAATTAAATGATTTATTTGCAGTGTTGTGATTGGCTACAGTTCACGTATCAGCGCCCAAGTTGCTGAATGAATGTGTGTCGATAAATGTGATTATGATGTCATAGTAATGAGTTATTTAGAAGCTGTGTTGTGTATGTTAGAGAATGTTAAAAGCTCTTATTTCAAACAAGCAAGAAAAATCCTCTTTTCAATTAAATGACCCATTTACGATATTATAATGTGACTCTATAAATATCACATGTGTTTTCTCGGGGCGGACACAACCAGAATTACAAAAACAGACCATGAAAAAACATCTAACAGCCACTAAAAGCCTTGTAAAGACCTGCAAGCATCTAGTCTCTAAAGATTAAACACTGTGTTTTAATCTCTACCCAGTATTTTAATTAACTGAGACTTCATATTCATGATCCCAAAGTATTAAACTAAGAAGTCAACAGGCAAGACGTCCCGCATAATGTGTGCTACGGACATGTGCTATTACTTTGACAGGTGTGCTCTGATTTACGATGATAAAATGAGTGAAAATTCACACAGACTGACACTGAAGGAAGGACTGGAGTCATAGAGAGCAGAACACCCCGGCAACCATCTAGCAAAGCCCTGGCAACCACCCAGTCTCGCCGCTAAAATACAGGATAATAGACGCCATGCGAGATGTCACTCCCGTCACAAGCACACACACACACACACACAATCGCTGTACCCTGCAACTGAAATTCCC
>JAVLUX010000158.1:405000-410000 GCA_032164185.1 Moxostoma hubbsi | reverse complement strand
AGTTTGGGGGGGGTCTAGGTAGCTCAGTGAGTAAAGACGCTGACTACCACAGCTGGAGTCCATGTTGGAATCCAGGGTGTGATGAGTGATCCAAGCCCGGTCTCTTAAGCAACCAATCGGCCCGGTTGCTTGGGTGGGTGGGTAGAGTCACGTTGGTTTAACCACCTCGTGGCCGCTATAATGTGGTTCTTGCTCTCGGTGAGGCACGTTAAGCCTCAACACATGCTACGTCTCCGTGGTAACGCGCTCAACAAGCCACATGATAAGATGCACGGATTGACGGTCTCAGACGCGGAGGCAACTGAGGCTTTGTTCAGACTGCAGGCAAACCAGATTTTTTCTCAAATCAGATCTTTTCCGGCAGTCTGTCCGCACAATTAATTGCAAGTGATCAAATCAGATTTGCACATTCAGAAATAACCAACCTATCTGCATGGGTTGCTATGGTAACGACGTAGGCGTACCTACGTGACGATGCTTTCGAAACAGGTGCGGGAAAATGGATGCGTATCATCTCGCTCTCCAAATAAGCGCCCTGTCCAGAACTTCTCAAACGCACAAGAAAAACTCAGCGAGACGGGTAAATATTGTGATGATCCGTGCATTATTCGGCCGCATATATCATCGAGGCTGTCTCGTTTCAGAAAAACGAGTAGGACACTTCGAACGCAGCCTTCGAATGTGACCATCTTTCATGGGAATTCGGAAGATGCATGAGATGTATCCTTCATGGCCACACTCAACCCACAATTCTTTGCTTCAACAGAAATGTCTAAAAAAACACAACGCCAATTTGCAATTTTAAGTGCAATTATTAACATTTACAATGTAACCCATAGTGAAACGCTTAATGCATATGTTTAATAATTGTTTGATTTTAATTTTACATTTTGTTTAATCCTACTTTCTCTTTCTCATTTTAGCGTGGAGCATGACTTCCGCGTTCAAGAGGGGCGTTTCCAAAGCATTCTCGAGGCCTTGGAGGCGGAGTATGATGTCCCGCCCCCTCTCCCAAAGCCCACCCCCATACAACCTCGAACAAAGAGCCGCATCAAGAAACTGAGAAAGAAGTGTTTCTGGTGGCTGTAGCCCCTGACAACACAAAACTACTGGCTGTCACCATAGAGACACTGTATACTCTACAACAGCACGGGTGCCATGGAAACTGCCACCACTTGATCTTGTTGACAAGGAGTTCACCAGCCTCACTGTTGTCATGGAAATACAATTATGGTTATTATATTGACAGAAACCAGCTTCCAAAAACAATGTTACGACCCCAAGTTTTCCCATGTTAAAACGATTTACCTTTCCGAGAGATTTCCTCTTTGAATTAATAGTTGCAGTGTGACAAACTACTCAAAGAAAGGACAAAACCAGAAGAGCAACTGACATCCTGAAAACTTGAGGACGATTAAAAATCCAAGGAGACGCACTAGTCAATAAACGCCCTTCATCGGATCTGACAGAGCTGAAAAGCGGTCAATATCGCTCTTTACGATGACGGACAGAATGCTAGTCTAATGGAGGACTCGCTGTCTCGGTGCGAGACATCTCATTGCACCATCCTGACCTCAATGTGTGTCACCGACTAATGAATGTCAAAAGCTCAGTTTCAACACCTAGTGAGCTGCCTACCTAGACAGTATTTTAGCAACATAGACGTGCTCCTGACATGAAGACTGTTGCAACAGGTAGACAGCAACATTATTTTGCCCTTTAAAGTAGCACATTTATGTCAGATTACAAGGCGGCATTGAATGGATCGTTCACTGCAAAGGCAATCTGAGAAAGTCAAATCAGTCCCTTGAGATTTGGGTTAGGGTGCAGTCTTAGAAGATAGCTGCCTATGTAGGCAGTAGAGAAGGAAGGAAGCTTGCTAGGTTTTGGAACGGATCCTAAATGTATCAAAAGTTGAAGAACAGAATTCCAGAAGTTAATTTAAGCTGCAATTCTAGAAGCGGAATTTTGGTGTATTATGGAATTGCGCACATCATGTCGGAATTACCGTAATCGTGAGTTTCTGACTCGTAAAAAGCGTTGACGTCTTTGTAGAACTCGGAATTACAACTATGAATTACATGAAAGCTCTGACTAAAAAGTGTGTCAGCGGTCAGGGCTGGACTGGGAATAGAAATCGGCCCGAGATTTTACATGGCAACTGGGCCAAAAGATGTTGAGGGGGGGAAGTGATCCAAAAGTTTGTTGGGGGGGGGGGGGGGGGGGGGGGTTGTGTTCGCTGTTCTTTTCTGCATATCATGGCGCCATTTGTGGTCAGTTCAGCATAACGTGGTGGCTCATTTTTGCTTATCGCAGCCTAATCGGCAAGTTTCGCGGCAGACCGACTGGCCCGCTCGGTTATCCCGCTAGCAAGACCAACACTGATTGGCCCCAAAGTGCGTCGGCCCACTGGGATAATCCCCGGTATGCCAGATTGCCAGTCCAGCCCTGGCAGCAGTTAATGGTCAAAAGATTTTACCTGGAGCACTTTCTTGAAAAACATTTCGCAAAAAAATATAGAGGTAAATATTTCGCTGTTCTCAACGACAAAACTGAAGTAGAATCTCCGAGTAGCCATCTTGTAATCACAGTAATTCTGACACGACATGAACGTAGCATTAATTTGAGAATTTTACTGGTTTGATGAAAACAGTCATTGGAGAGAAAAGGCCACGTCCACACCAAAACGTTTTCCTTTGACAATGCATTCATTTTTATTACATTTACGCATCTCATCCAGAGTGGAACAGCATTTTCCATTTCCGAAAATTGGACGTTTATAAAAAAAGATCTCCATTACCGCACACTTTAGAAAGCGATGACATTCAGACACTGCAAACGGATTAGTGGGGATGTGATAAAGTGTGACTAAGGGGCCGTTCGCATAGGATACGTTCTTGCACACATCTGCTCTATTTATTAATTGTTCTCCTATGTAAACATGCTATAGGGAAGGTTTGGACCGCTGCGATGTATCACGCTATTATTCGCCGTTGTGCGGCATGAGCACCATGTTTTTAAGATTCAATGCGTAGCAACAACTAAAACACATCTCAAGACCTCATCAATCTGTTCTATTCCAAAGTGCTGAATCTAACTACAACATGACCTTGAATGGCCCCAACTGTTGCATTCACGTTTTGTTAAAATTATCGTAATTGCAAGATAACAGATCAGAGAGTCTTCTCAGTGACCACTCACACACTGGACACTCCACAGACATCGAGAATCAATCGCGTTGTATGCGATGACAAAGCAGAGCACTATTCCACTGTGAAGCACGCAGCACATATACATTTTATATTTATATATTTAAATCACTGCATTTGTGCTTTGATGATCACACTGAGCCATGTAGCAAAGGTTTATCTGGAAAAGTGAAGCCTCAGTCAAAAACACATTAAAATAAGAGCTCGATTCAAAATAAAATGAGGAAATTGAAGACATTTCAACAGAAATATATTACAATTGTATAGTAATATTTAATGTTCATTGCTGTAATATTAATACAAATAAATAAATAATAATAATAAGAATAATTAGGCAAAATATCACAGGAAAGAGTGCTGCTGTACTAAATAAAATTTGTTAAATAATGGAATACTATGTTGAAAAGTAATAGTTCTGTTTTCGCTTATTGAACGTTTTATTCATAATTGTTCTTTTTTTCACTTGTTAAAAATTTTAAGAATGAATCGGAATGTTAAAGCGAAGAACCATTACATTTCTACAATTGGAATGTTGGTACCATGACAACACAACTGGAGCTATTCAATTATTCATTTCTATGGGACTGCTTAAACAACAGAAACTTGTAATTACGGTAATTCCGAAATGAGGCGAACGCACCCTTAATGTAACACGAATGCAACTGCAAATGTACACTCACACACACAAGGCCAATAAGTGTTATTTATGAAACCCAAGCAACGTGAATTCTGTATTAGTCATATGTAAAACAATTCTTATGTCATTTGTTGCATTCATTTTAATGGGACAATTTATGTGCAAATGGAATTCGGAACGATATACACCAAAATCCATTCCGCACATGTTTCACGAATAAGGCCCAATGTGTTTATGTATATGTTTGGTGTTTTCTCAAACATCGTAGCTTGTAGGTACATGCATAGATTCATTACGATTAACGAAATTACAGACACTGACAGATGCATATCATGTGAAAATATACAGACTATATATATGTAGAAAAACCTATTATAATTCATGTATTTTTATAAGCTCAAATTCTCATAAGTTAAGACTACATTCACCAAAATGCTTCCTGCCTCAATCTGTTTGTAATGGATATATTTAAGGCAACGTCAATAAAATGGTGTATTTTAATGCAAGAAATGTTTCTGGTTTGGTGATAAAGGTAACAAAGAAGAGTGCAAAATAATCACTGAAAACGGCTGCTTTTATGAAACACAGAAGTGTGTAGGAGAGGAGATGAAACAAGGGTTTTAGACTCACAATGAGAGCATGTTCTCGGCCCATAGTGATGACCGTGCAGTTTATCGTCCTCAGAAGAGATGACACGATGTTCTGAATGTGCTGAAATGTGTCTCCCTGAATGAGAGAGACAGAAACATACAAATAAATCATATTAAATTCGATTTTGCATAAAGAAAATGAAGTCTACATTTAGGATTGAGATTTCTTGCATTGTTACATTATTTTCAGGACACTTAAGCACATTTTACCTGCCAATTTTCATTACCGTAATGCATCGGGACGTTTAACTTTTATATAATATATATATATTTTTTTAATTATATTTATTAAAATCTGTGATAAATGAAAGCCAGTACCAAAGAAGTACTACTATGATGTATAAATACTTTCAAATATACATTTTATATATATTTTTTCACATTGCGGTGATGAGAATTATTGGGTAAAATGTGTGCAACTGTCCTGAAAATAAGTCAAGTTAATTCTCGATGTCATAACGTAACGTAAATGATGTCATAATGTGACGTAAATGATGTCATAAC
>JAVLUX010000158.1:390000-400000 GCA_032164185.1 Moxostoma hubbsi | reverse complement strand
ACAGATCTGACCCTCTCACCTCTCCTCGTCCGATTTTGGCTGTTTTGTCCAGAAAAGCACGAATGGTTCTTAAAGGAATGTTCCGGGTTCAACACAGGTTAAAGGTGAAATGTGTTATTTCAGGGCCACTAGCATCACCAAACGCAGTTCCACAAATAATGATGGCTCACAACATTGGTTGAGCCAGTGTCAAGTTGGACGGGAAGTGACAGAGTCACAATATTTATACTTTTGAGGGAAATCAACCAACAAATGGCTTTACTGATACAGTTTAATCTGCATATTAAGCTGGGACTGGAGAAAGTATTTTAATCAGGGATGTCCCGATACAGAGACTGGTATTGGAAGACCGCGAGCAGTGTGCTAATTCACTTTATAGCGCGAGGCACATACAGACTATATATTTATTTAATTAAATAGCAGACTTTTGTGGTTTAATAATCACTTTGGGTCACGTAGCAACCTGCTTTTCCGGAAGTGAGAAGCTATCGTCAAATACAAACAGAAAGGGCCGCACTCCAAAATAAAAGTTTCGGCAAAATAAAAGCTCAATTTAAAGGAGTATTTCACTACTAGATAGAAATGTAATATTCACTATACTACTATAGTATATAATAGTATTTTATTTAAGCAATATCTCACATCTGTGATGATCTGTCATGCGGCACTTTATTTGACAAAAATAACACAAAATTATGTTAAAATTAGTTGTTCTATTTTTTTAATGAATGTGAGCACAGCGTAGTTCTAGCGGGAAGACTAGCAGCCGTACATCATCGCACCATTAGCTGGGTAACTCCTAGCCAATCACATGTAAGCCGTTGCTTTATAAGTCTGCTCACAATCTATCACATTGCTGCAACCTCCACCACCCCACCACCACCTGTTGAGGCTCCTCGCCCCCACCTCCTCTCTGTTATAATTGGGACAATTGTCCTATTGGCCACTAGAGGTCGCTAGGTGCTGCTAAGACTCTTAGTTTAAGTTCTGTGTTTTCTTGTCTAGTCATGTGATTTCCTGGTTCCCTCATGTTCATGTGTCTTGTTCTCATTGGTTTATTGTCTTGTTGCCTTGTTATCAGTCTTGTCTTTTCATTGGTTCACGCTTTAGTAGTCTTGTTAACTTGTTATTATTTTGACTTGTTAGTTTAGTCTTGTCATTGGTTGTCTTTGTCATGTGTATTTAGCCCTCTTGTTTGCTATAGTCCCTTATCGAGTACTGTTTGTTGTAATTATGTTTCATGTCCCTGCTACGCTCACTGTAAATAAAGTGCACTTGGTTTCACACTCCAGCTATTTTGTTTCCATCTGCTGCTGTCTTCATTCTGCCGGTATGTTACAAGTGTTCATCTCACCAGGAAACTTCCGTGATTTTGTCATATAATCCCTCTGAATTCCTCGCCCATATTAAGACTTCTATTGTAAGTGTACTGTATACATAGCTTTTTCCCACCAAGAAAATTAATTGTGGTATTTGACATATTTTATAGAGTTGAACTTGTTTAGGACCCAAAACATTATTTTAAAAGGTGTAAGACTGGTGTTAATTCGACTAAACCTCTGTGTCCTATCCTCTCTCATCATCTCTCTCCATATGTCTCTCTGGTTTCTATGAAAGTTAAAGTTTATCTGGTTTAGATTCTATACGCATCAACTTTAAGAAAGTGAGATTAGTGCGCTCGACTTCAAAGAATGTGAGTGTAATCCACCCTCGCTTTAATAATTAAAAACCCGGTCAGGTTTACTGCTAGGTGTGTGTGCGTGTGTTTGATTAGATGCAATTTCCTAATCATAATGGAACAAAATGAAATAGTCCGTTTTTAATCCCCAGATGATATTTATAAATAAAAGCTTCTGATTGGTTAAAACAATATCTGATCAGTTCAGTGATTGGTTTCAGCATGGTCCTTAGCTCAGCTTGTAAATCACCAGTGACTGGTGTTGTCTCAGGAAGTTCAGTCTATATAGTGACTAGCAAGTTAAAATGACACCAGTGATTGGCCGGTGTATCAGTAGGTGATCTCTGATTGGCTCTTACCACGTCGTTACGACTGAGCACCTCCAGGATGTTGTTGAGGAGTTCCACGCTGTTCCGTTTCTCGTCCTGAAGCCCCTCGCCCACATCAGCCAATACGCCGCTCAACTCACGGATTATCATGGGTAGCAAGATGTCACGGCAATCTGAAAATGACATCACAATGAAAAGCCTCAGTTTAGTGAACAAAAATTTCTTAAAATCTCCAAAATCAGCAACAACTCATAAAATAACCGCAAAATCATAAATGTAAAAAATAAAGCAAACACACAATGGAAAACAGAATGCTATATATATGGATTTATATATATATTCAGAATTACAACTATATATTCAGATTATTTTATATATTTGGATTACAAGTAGTGTTGTGTTCGACTCTCCTTGAGCTGACGTGTTGTTCTTTTCACATTATATTTAGTATGGATAATAGGTGAATAGAGACTTCTCTAGTGTTCTTCATTGTATTTTTCTTCAACTACTTTTTTGCCATTGAAACGCAAGTGCCAGCTTTACAGGTAACAGAAGTTGCACTACAAATATGTAACAGACTGAGTTGTACAGTTTCTATGGACTGTATCATCCATTACATTAGTAAGAGTAGAGTCTGAAAGGTCCGAGTTCATGAAAGTTTGACTCGTGACTCGGACTCGAGTCACCCAACTCAAGTATATATTCAAGATTTACAACTATAAACTGGTGGCCAAAAGTGTGGAATAATGTATAGATTTTGCTCTTATGGAAAGAAATTGGTACTTTTATTCACCAAAGTGGCGTTCAACTGATGTACACAATGTATCATCAGGACATTAATAACATGAAAAATTACTATTTCAATATGAAACTTCTTAAACTACTTCAAAGACTTCAAATCACAAAATCCTCCATGTGCAGCAATGACAGCTTTGCAGATCCTTGTTATTCCAGCGATCAGTTTGTCCAGATACTCAGGTGACCTTTCACCCCACACTTCCTGTAGCACTTGACCATTCACCCCACACTTCTTGTAACACTTGACCTTTCACCCCACACTTCCTGTAGCACTTGACCTTTCACCCCACACTTCTTGTAGCACTTGACCTTTCACCCCACACTTCTTGTAGCACTTGACCTTTCACCCCACACTTCCTGTAGCACTTGACCATTCACCCCACACTTCTTGTAGCACTTGACCTTTCACCCCACACTTCCTGTAGCACTTGACTATTCACCCCACACTTCTTGTAGCACTTGACCTTTCACCCCACACTTCCTGTAGCACTTGACCATTTACCCCACACTTCTTGTAGCACTTGACCTTTCACCCCACACTTCCTGTAGCACTTGACCTTTCACCCCACACTTCCTGTAGCACTTGACCATTCACCCCACACTTCTTGTAGCACTTGACCTTTCACCCCACACTTCCTGTAGCACTTGACTATTCACCCCACACTTCTTGTAGCACTTGACCTTTCACCCCACACTTCCTGTAGCACTTGACCTTTCACCCCACACTTCCTGTAGCACTTGACCTTTCACCCCACACTTCCTGTAGCACTTGTCATAGATGTGTCTGTCTTGTCGGGCACTTCTCACACACCTTACAGTCGAGCTGATCCCACAAAAGCTCAATGGGGTTCAGATCCGTAACACTCTTTTCCAATTATCTGTTGTCCAATGTCTGTGTTTCTTTGCCCACTCAAACCTTTTCTTTTAGTTTTTCTATTTCAAAAGTGGCTTTTTCTTTGCAATTCTTCCCATAAGTCCTCCTGAGTCTTCTCTTTACTGTTGTACATGAAACTGGTGTTGAGCGGGTAGAATTCAATGAAGCTGTCAGCGGAGGACATGTGATGCGTCTATTTCTCAAACTAGAGACTCTGATGTACTTATCCTCTTGTTTAGTTGCACATCTGGTCTTCCACATCTCTTTCTGTCCTTGTTAGAGTCAGTTGTGTTTTGTCTTTGAAGACTGTAGTTACACCTTTGGATGAAATCTGCAGTTTTTTGGCAATTTCAAGCATTGTATCGCCTTCATTCCTCAAAACAATGATTGACTGATGAGTTTCTAGAGAAAACGGTTTCTTTCTTGCCATTTTTGACCTAATATTGACCTTAAGACATGCCAGTCTATTGCACACTGTGGCAACACAAAAAACAAAAATCAAATAGTGATGGTGTTGTTTTTTTACATCAGTAATGTCCCAACTAAACATTGTGATCAGTTGAACGCCACTTTGGTGAATTAAAGTACCAATTTCCTTCCAAAACAGCAAATTCTACATTATTCCAAATTTTTGGCCACCATTGTGTATATATATTCTGATTTATATTTAAATATTCAGATTTTAGATAGTTATTTCCTGTTTGGCCCCCCATAATACAGTATATATATATATATATATATATATATATATATATATATATATATATATATATATAATATAAACATTATATGTAATACTCACTGTTTCAAGATGTAAACAATATGCGTGTTAACATAATTTTAGTGTCATTAAATCACTTACTAACCGTTTCTGTGTATGTTATTTAAAATGTGAACTTCGTTGCATGACTACGTAACACTATAAACCCAGTAAAGATGATTTATACAACGTTATATATTAAATAATGCACAAGTTTTAACAGAAGAATTAATGTAAGTGCTTTTAGAAATATATACGCTTCCAATTTTTGCCTTAAAACTCTCCAAAAAAATTGTCCCCATTCACTTCTATTGTAAGTGCCTAACTCTGACATCATTTTTGCTTGATTACATTTCTGGTAATCAACGTTTGCATCCAAAATGCAATACTGCACATAAATAAGCATGCAAACATTTGTGAGAGCCTTCCACACAACACTTCACTCTCTACTCAAGAGCTGGAAAATATGTCTCTCTGTTAGAGCGTTCAAATGAGTGTCAGCAGGCGAGTGTCTCTCTCAAGAGAGCAAAATGCATCAAGAATAAACAGATATAAAAATTATGAGTTTCCTGCAGTCGCCCTCACAGTTACTGATCGAGTGCCATACATCACATCATGAGAACGAGGGTCCTCTCTCACACAGAAACATATAAGAGTGCTCGATGTTGTGAAGTGATTTAACAGCGAACAGTCAGTTTAACATAGCAATGTGGCACCTTTAGCATTATAAATAAACGACACTCATAAATGTCGCCGCTAATGCTAATTACAGGTAATTGGATTTGTCATACTTAATGTCCCTGTGAGATAAGGAGTGATTGAATGTGAGAGCGCTCTGCGGGAGAGATCAATGCCGCCGCACTGGAGAGAAAAGGAATAGTGAGAGATCGGAGCTCATGGAAGAGTTCACTGGTGGCAGTTTTTAGAGAGTGCACTGTTTCATCATCAGTTTTGAAGCCAAGAGCAACAGGGAAAATGTGCCATCAAGCATTTTCTCAAGGCCAAACCGACCTGTTCACCTTGCGTACATAGCCAGCGAACAATATGTGTGTTTACCTCAGCTTACATCCTCAACAATACAACCTGATAAACACCCATAACATACATGGCATTTTGTTTGTAACCCTATAAAAACAGACATTATGGCATTCATTTATTTGAAATACTTCAATTGAATCAGTTCATTAAAATAAAATCTCACGCTGTTAATTAAGGCTGTTACCAATCAAATCAAATGCAAAAGTATGTATGTGATGCACAAGATAACACAATAAACCCTCTACTACAGTAGGATATAGTTTACTTAATAGTTCACCAAAAAAAATAAAAAATTCACCCTCTTGTTGCTCCAAACCGTAATTACTTTCTTTCTAACAATAAGCAATACATTTTGTTCCTTCGCGATAAGTTTTGAGTTCCTTCGCAATAAATTTTTTTTTGCATTCCCTCGCAATAAGTTTTGATGTTCCCTCGAAATAAGTTTTGATGTTCCCTCGCAGTAAGTTTTGTGTTCCTTCGCAGTAAGTTTTGTGTTCCTTCGCAATAAGTTTTGTTCCTTCACAATAAGTTTTGTTCCTTCGCAATAAGTTTTGTGTTCCTTCGCAATAAGTTTTGTTCCTTCGCAATAAGTTTTGTGTTCCTTCGCAATAAGTTTTGCGTTCCCTCGAAATAAATTTTACGTTTCCTCGAAATAAGTTTTGCGTTCCTTCGCAATAAGTTTTGCGTTCCTTCGCAATAAGTTTTGCGTTCCTTCGCAATAAGTTTTGATGTTCCCTCGCAATAAGTTTTGATGTTCCCTCGCAATAAGTTTTGCGTTCCCTCGCAATAAGTTTTGATGTTCCCTCGCAATAAGTTTTGATGTTCCCTCGCAATAAGTTTTGCGTTCCCTCGCAATAAGTTTTGCGTTCCTTCGCAATAAGTTTTGATGTTCCCTCGCAATAAGTTTTGATGTTCCCTCGCAATAAGTTTTGCGTTCCCTCGCAATAAGTTTTGCGTTCCTTTGCAATAAGTTTTGCGTTCCCTCGAAATAAGTTTTACGTTCCCTCGAAATAAGTTTTGTGTTCCTTCGCAATAAGTTTTGAGTTCCCTCGTGTGGCACGGTGGAGGGCGGGGCCGGGGCCGGGTCGTGACTCAACACGCCCGGTCCCGTATTAGGCTAATCAAGCCTCTGAGAGGGTTAAAGGCTGATTGCGGACGATGTGCGGGAGAGAGAGATCGTTCACGGACATGTCCGTTGTCTTATGTGTTTGTCTTTTGAGTTCTCCATTAAACCTATTATTTTATATGTCAAGCCGGTTTCTCACCTCTTCCTTGCCCGTGAACTTGAACTTCTTTACACCTCGCAATAAGTTTTGCGTTCCCTCGAAATACATTTTGTTGTTCCCTCACAATAAGTTTGACATTCACTCGCAATAAATTTTGGGGTTCCCTCGCAACGTTTTACTTTCCCACGCAACACGTTTTGCATTAATTCGCAATAGTTTGTGTTCCCTCGCAATACATTTTTGCGTTCACTCGCAATAAGTTTTGTGTTCCCATGCAATAAGTTTTGCGTTACCTTGCAATCAATTTTGGGGTTCCCTCACAATGAGTTTGGCGTTCACTCGCAATAAATTTTGGGGTTCCCTCGCAATACGTTTTGCATTCTTACGCAATACGTTTTGCTTTCCCACGCAATACATTTTGCGATCATTCGCAATAGTTTGCGTTCCCTCGCAATAAGTTTTGCTTTCCATCAAAATAAATTTTGCCGTTCACTCGCAATAAAATTTGGTGTTCCCGCGTGAAAAAGTATTGCGTTCACTCGAATTCCCATGCATTAAGTTCCCTCAAAATAGGTTTTGGGGTTAAATTTAAGTTTTGGGGTTTTCTCGCAATAAGTGTTGCGTTCCCTCACAATAGGTTTGCATTTCCTCGCAATAGTTTGTGTTCTCTGGCAATAGTTTTGGGGTTCCCTTGCAATAATTTTGCATTCCCTCGCAATAAGTTCCCTCAAAATATGTTTTGGGGTTAAATTTAAGTTTTGAGGTTCCCTTGCAATAAGTATTGCATTCCCTCTAAATAAGTTTTGCATTCCCACGCAATAAATTTTGGATTCCCTCAAAAGACATTTTGTGTTCCCTCGCAATAGGTTTTGCATTTCCATGCAATAAGTTTTTCTTTTCCACACAATAGTTTGCATTCCCTCACCATACATTTTGTGTTCCCTCAGAATAGGTTTTGGGGTTAAATTTAAGTTTTGGGGTTCCCTCGCAATAAGTTTTGTATTCCAAAAGTTAACACATGGGCATGTCTGGGAAGCTCTGCAGCACCACCTTTTGACAAAAGTGGTGGGGTCTGTTTCTTCTACGGTCACCAAACTTGCTACATATATTGTTCTTATCAACCCGGACAACTTTCAAAAATACAGTCATTAGCTCCACCCAACAGGAAGTCATCCATTTTGGATTGAATGTGCATTTTTGTTTTTATTGCAGGCCCTGAACTTTTGAATACTCCTCCTAGGGGGATTAATGTGACTGACACCAAATATGTTTAGGTGATTCATGAGACTCTCACCACATTTAGACAACATTATGCCAAAACATTGAAGATGCTAAATTACATACAGACTTTTTACATCAAAAGGTATTAAATTAATGGTGAAAAATGGGAAACAGGAAGTGTCTCATATCTTCTGTGTGCAATGTGTGATTTAAAATTAGATAAAAATTGAGATGTATGTTTAGTGTTGGGGGCAATCCACACGGATTTGACTTTTTTTGGGCCACGGTCATAGCGCCACCACCTGGCAGCAGGAAGTGTGGCTATAACAACAAACTTTAAAAAAGTCCTCTTATATTTACTCAAATTGCTTCAAAACGTTTTAGAATAATGTCAAATAACAAATGCATGCATTGTTTTCCCAAAGCCACCAGGTGGAAATGGACCAGTTGTGCTTGGGCCCATCATCGCTGCTTGTAGCTATATATTTTTTATGTTTTTATGCAACTTAAAGACTTATTGTTAAGGCTAGTCTTAAAAGAAATATTTAGACCACAAACATGTTAGATGAAGTCCAACCCCTGATTTTCTTGAAAAAGAATCACACCCCTATTTTTTAAGGAAGATCATCTGTGTCTGTCTGAGTATTTAAAATCTGATCTCAGTGATGTGGAAGTCCTTCTTTGGAAAAAAAGAGTTTGAGAATTGATCCTACAAGATCCATAACTCAGCCCAACCTCTTTGCCAAGAAATCCCTCCTTCATTTTTCATCCGTCGCTCAGTCCTGAGTGTTCACAATAAACAATTTCACATCGTAATAAGATACCATATCAATTACCCAATTCGCCTAAATCAGGCAGCGACACCACACTGTGCCAGCAAAGAAAGGTGTGTGCGTGTGTGTTTGAAAGACACGAAAATTGGAAGCAGAATAAGGGATAATTCACACTCTTCAAGCAGCAAGTTAAAGTCTCATTCAATATGATTTCAATTACCAAGATTTTTGATAATACACAACATATTTTGCTATGCTTTTTAATATATATATTTCCCCTTGATGAAATGCATCATGGCTTAAAATTCACCTATAATTCTCTCCTTCCGCACTCTCACACAACAGACAAATGTTCTGTTATAACTGATAGAAGAATTCTGCATTCATTTCTTGCATTAGCGACTTTATATGTCTAAATTCTGAAGTCGCAATTGCGACATTAAATCTCACAAAATCAACTATTTTGGGCAGTTGCGAGATAAAAAGGCTCAATTGTAATTTTAGTCAGAAATATAGTCAACACCCCTGGAGTCGCAACTCCAGCCAGGTCTCCTAGGCAACCAAATTGGCCCGGTTGCTAGGGAGGGTAGAGTCACATGGGGTAACCTGCTCGTGGTGGTGATTAGTGGTTCTCGCTCTCAATGGGACGTGTGGTGAGTTGTGTGTGGATCGTGGAGAGTAGCATGAGTCTCCACATGCTGTGGGTCTCCGCTGTGTCATGCACAACGAGTCACGTGATGAGATGCGCTCATGTCCTCACTGCGAGGGCATGACCATGCAACGTTGTGGTCGCGGCTTGCCCTCGTAAGAGCGCAAGCCACCCCAGCGGCTCCCGAACTCGGTCCTTCTACCTATGGGTATGAGGCGGGGTCGGTTAGCACTGGGGGCGATATGGGGACCTCAGTGGGAGCCTCTCTGCTGGGTAATCCCCCACGGACCTCCCACTCCCCGTCACGCTCGTATGCTCCAACAGAGCGCTGGGGCGAGGTTGCCAGTTCGTTTCACGGCGGCCCCGGATGACAATGAGATTTTGATCGCGGCATCGGAGAGCGGGTTCATCATGTCTGACGCTGAAGACTCGGCTGGACTCCCACCCTTGGGAGCGGTGGCTCAGTCGCAGGCTGATGCGGAGCTGACGGCCATGCTTGCCCGGGCAGCCGCGAGTGTCGGGATGGAGTGGAAACCCTCTGCCCACCCCCGAACCCTCACGGCTCGACAATTGGTTCCTGGGGCCAGAGCGGTGCTCACGGCCACGCTCCACCCCGTTCCTTTCTTCCCGGAGATGCATGATGAGCTCACGCGG
>JAVLUX010000158.1:367500-380000 GCA_032164185.1 Moxostoma hubbsi | reverse complement strand
TTATGCAGCCACATAATCACACAGCTCAGCTGAAACATTGACTTTAAAGGAATAATCCGGGTTCAATACAAGTGAAGCTCAATCGACGGCATTTCTGGCATAATGTTGATCACCACAAAAATGTATTTGGACTCATTCCTCCTTTTCTTTGAAAAAAAAAAAAGCAAAAATGTGGGTTGCAGTGAGACACTTACAATGGAAGTCAATGGGGGCCAATTGGTAAACATTCAAATGCTCACTTTTTCAAAGAAATAGCCACAAACATGAACAATACGCATGTTAACATTATTTTACTGCGATAATATCACTTTCTAACCTTTTCTGTGTAAAATCGTAGCCAATTTTACAACTTCGTTGCCAAACCTTAAAACGGCTGTAAAAATGACCATTTAAACAACGCTACAGTGCAAATAATGCATGAGTTTTAACAGAAGAATGAATGCAAGTGCTTTTATAAAATTATAAGCTTCACATTTCTGCTTTTAAACCCTCCAAAATTTGGCCCTCCATTGTGAGTGCCCCACCGGAACCCCCATTTATGCTTTTTTATAGCTACACTATGGCTATGTTCAGACTGGATCAAATCTGATCGTTTCAGGCAGACGGTTAATTGCACTATTAATTGCAAGTTTTCAAATCAGATTTGCACATTCAGACATTACTAAGCTGTCTGTGTGGGTTGCTATGGTAACGACGTAGGCGTACCCACGTGACTATGCTTTCAAAACAGATGTGGGAAAAATGGAGGTACATCCTCTCGATCTCCAAATAAGCGCCCTGTCCAGAACTTCTCAGAAAAACTCAGCGAGACTGGTAAATATTGTGATGATCCGTGATGCATCACCGATTTTTGATGTCATCATTGTGTGTCGCGTTAAGAGTGACGCAAAAGATCATTTGAAATCCGAATTGAGCAGCCAGAGCGTCCGGACTGAGACGCATCTGAAACAATCTAGATATGCAAAAAAATGTGACTTTTAGTGGCAGTCTGAACAAGGTTCGAGTAACTTTAGGAACTCTAGCGGATAAAAAAAATAAAACTGCGGAAGAACATTGTTTTGGTTGTTCTTCTGTTCTGCTCCTCTGCGCGGACGAAAGTATTTCGAGGCACCGGTGCACACGTGGATAAAGGACATTTATCAGAGCGAATGGACAAATTAATAATGAAAGAAAGGAAAAGACGGATCTCCAAAAACATGTCATCTGAGCAGGTAAGTGCTATATATTATGCTGTTGTTTTTACTGATTGGAAACATTAATGTTTTGAAATAAATGACGTTACAAAAGTCAGGCAACGTTCTTTAACATTAGACGTAACGATCGCTAGTCTGATAAAGTCAATCGTTGTAAAGTTTTTATAACTGCAGGACATTTATAGATGGTCATTGTTACCAACCATTAGTCAACATCTTTTCAAGACTCACATGTCCTTGGCAAGCCTAGGACTAAAGGATTTATTGATAGGGTTAGGGTTGGGTTAAGTTTTAGGGTTGGGTTAGGGTTAGGTAAGGTTAGGGGTTAAGGGTTAGGTTTAGGGGTTAGGGTTAGGGTTAGGGGTTAGGTTTAGGGGTTAGGCTAAGAGGTTAGGTTTAGGGGTTAGGTTTAGGTTAAGGGGTTAGGTTTAGGGGTTAGGTTTAGGGGTTAGGGTTTAGGTTTAAGGGTTAGGTTTAGGTTTAGGGGTTAGGCTAAGAGGTTCGGTTTAGGGGTTAGGTTTAGGGATTAAGGGTTAGGTTTAGGGGTTAGGTTTAGGGGTTAGGTTTAGGGGTTAGGCTAAGGGGTTAGGTTTAGGTTAAGGGGTTAGGCTAAGGGGTTAGGTGTAGGGGTTAGGCTAAGTGGTTAGGTTTAGGGGTTAGGTTAAGGGGTTAGTTTTAGAGGTTAGGCTAAGGGGTTAGGTTTAGGGGTTAGGTTTAGGTTTAGGGGTTACATTTAAGGGTTAGGTTAAGGGTTAGGGTTAGTTTTAGGGGTTAGGCTAAGGGGTTAGGTTTAGGGGTTAGGTTTGAGGCAGGAGGGGTTAGGTTTAGGTTTAGGGGTTAGGTTAAGGGCTTAGGTTTAGGGGTTCGGCTAAGGGGTTAGGTTTAGGGGTTGGGTTAGGTTTAGGGGTTAAGCTAAGGGGTTATGTTTAGGGGTTGGGTTAGGTTTAGGGGTTAGGTTAAGGGCTTAGATTTAGGGGTTAGGGTTAAGTTTAGGGGTTAGGGTTAGGTTTAGGGGTTAGGTTTAGGGGTTAGGGTCAGGTTTAGGGGTTAGGCTAAGGGGTTAGGTTTAGGGGTTGGGTTAGGTTTAGGGGTTAGGCTAAGGGGTTAGGTTTAGGGGTTAGGTTAAGGGCTTAGGTTTAGGGTTAGGTTTAGGGGTTAGGCTAAGAGGTTAGGTTTAGGGGTTGGGTTTGAGGTAGGAGGGGTTAGGTTTATGTTAAGGGGTTAGGTTAAGGGATTAGGTTTAGGGGTTAGGCTTAGGTTAAGGGGTTAGGTTTGAGGTAGGAGGGGTTAGGTTTAGGTTAAGGTGATAGGTTTAGTGGTTAGGTTTAGGTTTAGGGGTTAGGCTAATGGGTTAGGTTTAGGTTAAGGGGTTAGGTTTAGGGGTTAGTTTTGAGGTAGGAGGGGTTAGGTTTAGGTTAAGGGATTAGGTTTAGGGGTTAGGTTTAGGTTTAGGGGTTAGGCTAATGGGTTAGGTTTAGGTTAAGGGGTTAGGTTTAGGGGTTAGGTTTGAGGTAGGAGGGGTTAGGTTTAGGTTAAGGGATTAGGTTTAGGGGTTAGTTTTGAGGTAGGAGGGGTTAGGTTTAGGTTAAGGGATTAGGTTTATGGGTTAGGTTTGAGGTAGGAGGGGTTAGGTTTATGTTAAAGGATTAGGTTTAGGGGTTAGGTTTATGTTAAAGGATTAGGTTTAGGGGTTAGGTTTATGTTAAAGGATTAGGTTTAGGGGTTAGGTTTAGGGGTTAGGTTTAGGGGTTAGGTTTAGGGGTTAGGTTTATGTTAAGGGGTTAGGTTTGAGGTAGGAGGGGTTAGGTTTAGGGGTTAGGTTAAGGGGTTAGGTTTAGGGGTTAGGGTTAGGGTTAGGGTTAGCATTAGGGTTGGGTTAGCGTTAGGGTTGGGTTAACGTTAGGGTTGGGTTAACGTTAGGGTTGGGTTAATGTTAGGGTTGCGTTAACGTTAGGGTTGCGTTAACGTTAGGGTTGCGTTAACGTTAGGGTTAAGTTAGGGTTATAACACAATTATTGCTGTTATAAAGATGTATAGATATAGATATATAGCAAGTAAAAAAATCTTCACCGATTAAACCGCCACCTGTAAAAAGCAAAGCCGATGTTGATTCAGGTTGAGTTTTGCTTGTAGACTCTGCTCTGTTCGGGGTTTATTTGCTTTTACAACCGGTGATTCCCCGGACGTTTGCCGTTTATAATGATCCATGGTAAATTTTTCTCGTTCGTTGTGACAACAAACTTTCAGCTTCAGCTACGTCAACATGCACGGGCGAGTGACGCATGTACGCAAATTCCCGCGAAATCCGTCCCGACATGTCTTAAATATAAATCATTATTATAGGTTTATCAAAGTTTATCTGGGTAAAGACATGGTTTGGAAGATGGGTTTCTGTTGCACTATTTCATTAATAACATTTTGTTATTTGTAATATACATTATCTTAAAAAAGTTACATAATGTAGCTTTAACGAAAAGGAGGAACGAGTCAAAATTATTTTTTGTTGTAATCAATATTATTATTATGCCACAAATGCTGTCGATTGAGCTTAACTTGTATCGAACCTGGAATATTCCTTTAATTGTTAAAATAAGTTTAAAGCAACATTTTATTGGTATGCTAAATTATTATTTCATTTTTTATTGAATAAACGAGCAAAATTTAAAAACATACAATTAACTAAAGGCCCAGTTAATTTTTTCCAGTGGTCATGTGGGTTTGGATCAACATGAGGGTGAGTAAATGATGACAGAATTTTCATTTTTGGATGCATAACTCCCTCTCTCCCTCACTCTCTCTCCCTCTCTCTCTCTCTCTCTCTGTCAGTCTGTCTTGTGTAACTCGGCACAGATGTTCTAGTCGCTGAGGTTTCTGAGGGGAGAGATTATGCTGTAGCTCATGACAGTATTTACCATGGTACCGCTGAAGTACAGACGAGATTACTGCAGCATTGTTTCCCTAATCCACATGAGAGCCACCGTTAATATACCACCTCTGACCCCCACACAATACAAAACACACCCACAATACAGTCCACTCTCGTTCCCAATGCCGTTAAAAAACACAATTGAACAAAAGTGCAATCACAGATCACATATTTCACATCATATATTTCTGAAACAAATGACCAAGCACACAAACACTGTCAAACAGCCTTAAGTGTTATGATTATGTTGGCCATGCTGCATAGGGCTAAATACACACACACACACAGAGTATATGTTAATCCTGATAGTGGGTATGAAATTAGAGGCATTAATGTTTCTACTAGACTGCAGTCAGAGCGTCCACTCAAAGAGATAAAACACATTCAGATGCTATGTAAATCTAAAATAAACCTTTAGAGAGAAAATAAGAGCAGTCATTTAAAGCAAAAGCGTAGATAAAGCTGCAAAACACAAACACAGAGATAATCAATTTCAGCAGAAAGACCTAAAATAACCCTGGACCCAGGGCTGGATTGGTAATCTGGCATACTGGGCATTTTCTCGGTGGGCCGACGCACTTTGGGGCCGATCAGGGGCGGACTGGCCACCGGGAGAAACGGGACTAAGCTGAAATGAGCCGCAGAGTTATAATGGGCCACAAAATGGCACCGTGATACACCCCACCCCCAACATTGGGCCAGTTTCTATGTAAAATCCTGGGCCGATTTATCTTCCCAGTCCACCTCTGCCTGGGCCACTATGTAATTATGTGCTCTCTAGCGACATCTGTGGTTGAAACATAAAACTGCAAGTTACCCCCAGAGGAAAATTTTTTACGCAAGATCTTCTGCATGGATGAGTCTGACAGTTTGAGGTTTTACGCTCATGGTTTGACAAGCTACATCAACTGAAAGTGCAATAAATATAGCAGAAATGATTAAGCACTTTCTATATTGAATAATTTAGTGTAAGCGTGAGCTTAAAAATATGAAGTACGTATTCAATTCAAACATGTAAAAATGTATTTAGGAATGTTTGCTATCTTTACAATGCGTCATCATGTATCAATCCTAAAGTAGAATGCCTTGTCTTAGGTCTCCTGAGCAACCAAATTGGCCCGGTTGCTAGGGAGGGTAGAGTCACATGGGGTAACCTGGCACGCGGGCGGCTGTGGCACAGGTGGTAGAGCGGGTTGGCCACTAATCGCAGGGTTGGTGGTTCGAATCCCGGCCCATACGACTCCACGTGCCGAAGTGTCCTTGGGCAAGACACTGAACCCCAAGTTGCTCCTGATGGCAGGCTAGTGCCTTGCATGGCGGCTCTACCGCCATTGGTGTATGAATGTGAATGTTTGTGTGAATGGGTGAATGAGTCAACAGTGTAAAGCACTTTGAATACAGAGAAGGTTCAAAAGGCGCTATATAAGTCCAGACCATTTACCATTTACCTCCTCGTGGTGGTGATTAGTGGTTCTCGCTCTCAATGGGGCATGTGGTGGATCGTGGAGAGTAGCATGAGTCTCCGCGGTGTCATGCACAATGAGTCACGTGATAAGATGCGCCAATTGACGGTCTCAGAAGCGGAGGCAACTGAGACTTATCCTCCACCAATCGGATTGAGTAACCGCACCACCACGAGGACCTACTAAGTAGTGGGAATTAGGACCTACTAAGTAGTGGGAATTGGGCATTCCAAAATTGGGAGAACAGGGGATAAAATTGTATTTAATCTAAAAAATATATAAAATAATATGTAGCATATCCAATGCCAGACAGTGACACTGTGCACATGTGTTATTATAGTGGTTATTAATACATTTTAAAGAGAAAAAATTATTTCTGTGAAAAGTATTTTAAGGTGACTTTCTGGTAACAACAGCTGCTAGTTTTTTAGTACCAGTGGCAGCAGAATACCAATGTAACTAGTTACAGAACAACAAGATGCTTGTTTCAGTGCATTTAAAGCATTTGTCCCATTGGATTTACCGCCAAAACTTCACAAGCACTGAACGACACTTGCATTTGCAGAGCGGATTTGCTTGAAATGTGACGAATGCAAGTTGCTCTACAAAGGCAGTTTCTTCAGGGACAAACAACTTTGATGGATGCATCACAACGGCGGTTTGCAACTATGTTGACAACTGACATAAAGTGCCCCTCCAATTTGATTCTTTCTAATGGGTTATTTGAAAAGCACACCTCATTGATGTTTTCAAACCTCCTCATCAGAGTACAGCGGTGCCTCCTTCGAATGCAGAGAATTCAAAATTACCATCCAGCAAAACTCCCTCCTGCTGGGAGCATTCTGCACTTATAAATAACGCTGTGCATGCTGAGAAATCGCTCTGAGACATAAATCAGCCTGATGCTGTGGTTTATTTTCTAGAGAAGCCAGTATTCTATACAATAAAATATTTGGCTGGGAGCAGTACAGTGACTCCTCAAATTAAAAATGAGACAGACAGAGAAAGAGAGCAATGAATAATTCCAGTAAGATTGTGCAGTCATCTGTCTCTATTAATTGTGGTCTGTAATTAACAGTGTTTATTGAGATAATATGCTGACTGATCTGTTGCTTTTGTCTGTCATTCATCAGTTGAGCCGAAGCTAATTTACCAGCATTCTACACACACACACACACACACTCGTCATCATTAAGATCGGTTTAGCAGCTTTTTAGGCATCAATGACTATTAGGCAAATTAATGCTGCAATCAGCAGCTGCAGACACCTGATATTGAACACACTGTACAACACATTAACTTAGCTACAGTATTTAGAGTAAATGCCAACACAGTCTCTTAACAACTGATAAGAATTCACACAAGATGGCGAAATCACAAAACAACTTGGCTTGACTGGAATAACTTTTTCTCACATAAAGACCAACCAAACAACAAACAATTTTTAAATGATACAATACAGGAATCAAATGTTGGCTATCCTATATGTAAGGCTGGCACCAGGATGTCATAAAAGTTAAAGAACTCTGCGAGAACCAATGTCATAAAACTCTTGAGCATCTCCATCTGAGACTTCCCAGCTCCATCTGAGACTCCATCTGAGACTAAACGCACCCTGCTGACTAAGGACCATAAAACACAAATCTCACATCTGACCTCTATCTCAACCCCTCAATTTAAAGACATAAAGTTATGACTCATCCTGTTCTGAAATGTAAAGGGTTTTTCTGATCATACATGCTTGGTATCATACAGAAAGTATCAGTGCGACTGGTATAATAGTCTCTTTCCCATGTTGATAAAACTAATGGTAACAAAGTTATAAGGTCTTTGCCAAATGCTGTATAATTCTGGAAGTCTATCCCCCTCCTTGCCTGTAGGTTAATGAGGTATGACCCCAGGAATTCCTAACCACACCCAAAATTCCCTTTGTTTATGGTTTGGGTATTTAAGGAAGGGTGACACATTGTTCATGGAGTCTGAAGTCAGATTATCCCACACAATTGATGTGTGTAGTTTTAATATAGGAATCTGTAAGCCAGATCTCCCATGCTTTGCCTGTCTTTTGATTCTTATCTTATTTTTCATAATGTTTGTTTATGCTGATCATGTGTGAAGTTGGCTTTGATTTGAATTCCTGTAACAATGTTTTATATCCTACCTGACAAATAAATTGTTAGTCTGAATTTCTCTGGATTCATTGTGTGAATAGGGTAGAAACCGCTCTGGACAACCAGGTAGGACAGCCAGCTAGGACAACCGGGTAGGATTTGAATTTCATTAGACTAGTGTGTAGACAATACTGGAGCTTTAATATAGGGTAAACCACTCAGGACCACCAGGAAGGACAACCACCTAGGACAACCGGGTAGGAATAAAAGCCATATAAAGACTCTCTGTCACTGCTCACCACCTGTCTTAGCAAGTTGTTTGTACGTGACTTAATGGCAATAACATCTTTTTATGAGACAAGACAAACCAGACAATATTAGTTAACCCTACAACAGCTGACTAAGAATAGAGCTTTAATATAGGAGAAAACCACCCAGGACAACCAAGTAGGACAACCGGGTATGAGAAAGAGAATTTAGAGTAATCAATAACTTAAAAATGTTATCTTAAAAGAATGATCAGAAAGTAATTAGAGCTTTAATATAAATTAGAGGTCATTTTTTACATATCCATTACTTTATATTTAGAAAGGAAATGTCACACATACATTTGATTACTCATTAAATATGTATGTTGGCTTGACAAAGCCAACATACTGTTATTCTACAAACTTTTAGTTTTTTTTTTTTTCTTTTAAACCCTAAAGTTGTCCTAGAGCTTTCAAGCTACATTCACCAAACTTGGTACAGACTTTCGTCTACTAACGGTTTTCACACAGTGGACAATCAAAAATGGGGAAAATCCCATAGAATTACTTTAAAAAGAATGTTCAAATGGGCCAACGGAATGCTCATTAATTTAAACTCCAATTGTCAAAAATTCAAAAGTAAACCCACAAAAGGCCTTTGATCTGCTTTAAATTGCTCTCGCTCTCTCTCTCTGTCTTACTGTCTATGTAACAGTCTGTCTGTCTATCTGTTTGTCTTACTCCAATGTCTGCATAACCATAAAAAACTAGTTTAAAGTTTCGGACAAGTTTTTGATTTGGTTATTTATACAATAAAAAAGACTGATACAAGTCAGTAGTCTGTAATACACTTTTCTCGTCTCAGGCCATTTTTCTTCCATGGTAAACAAAAGTTATTTTCCTACTAAAGTCATGGTTAGGTTTGGTACTTGGGTAAGGGGTTACACCTAAAAATATTTTTTTTCATTTTTGTACAAGCAAGCTCGTACAGTCTCAAAGATTTCTACATCTCAAATAAAGGTAGACCAAAAAATTATATATATATATATATATATATATATATATATACACACTGTATACCATATGTATATAAACAGTATAAATAATTAAATAAATGGTTATATTATATGGTTATCAATTAAATTGTTAAATAATTACATATTGAGCACTGTATCTGACCCAAGACTCTGTCATTCAAAAATAAAAGCCCCTGGCGTATTTTGGTCTTGTTTATAGTTAAAACCCCCACACTATGCCCCAAATCTGAATTTTTCTGGTTATTATTGCAATTTTGGTATGGAATTCATAGTACGGAAAGACTTAAAAATATATATATAATTATATAAATATTTTTTTTTTAAATTTTATATCAGTTATCTGCCCTTTCAACCACCTTAATTATCGGTCTCGGCAAAATCCATTATCGGTCGACTTCTTATCTCATTGTGATTATTACGACTTGTCATGACACCGGGTTGGTACAGTGAATGAAGACATAAAACAGAATTGTATTATTTTATATAAAGCTAATTATAAATACTAAAAACTAATGATAATCCACAGCCTTAAAGAAGCCTTTATACATTTATTTTTATGCATTAATCATTTTTTAAAAATGAGGATATCCCCAAAACTGATGTTTTCTCAGTTTTCAAAAAAGTCATAGAGGTTTTTAATGACATGAGGGTGATTAAACGATGACAGAATTTTTCGGTGAACTATTCCTATTATGAACTATTATTAACGATTACCAAATATTGTTTTCCTTTCAAATAATAATGCATTGATGAATTATCCACAATTCATGACTAGGAATTTGAATTAGGAAAGTAAATAGGGTCCATTTTAATTACATGTATTAGATCCAAGTCTAAATCAAAAAAACATCCACTCTAACGGTCACAGAAACGGGACAGCAGCGTGAATCAGGGCTTTCTGGAGAAGAGGAAAAAGCCAGAGTCAGTGGTTCTGCTATGACGACAGCATTCATGGGCCCTGCAGGCCGAGTGATAAATCACAGCCGGGCAAGGACCCTTAATGTCCAACAAGCACCGCTGTTACACTGCTCAACACAACACTACAGACAGAGACTGCTGCAGGGCTCATGGAGATTATGTGACCCCCATCAAAAACTCGGAAATATTAGTACACAGCCTTCGATTTTAGCCAAAAGCAGCTGGACGTTTTTTGTTTTCTGCAAAAGAGAATAAAATCCATCACAGACACAGTCCTTGATAAGGGTTCACGTGATGGCATACTCAAACCTTTTTGATGTAATATTTATAATATATTTTCAGGGACGTGAATTCACTGATTCAGGTGGGAAGTTTTACATACAAACATGCACACACACTTACTGACAGTAGAGCATTCGGGAGTGGACGATGAATTTGAAGATGTACTCCAGGGCTTTGAGTGTCCTCAGGATCGGCTCACAGGCTTCCCCTCGGCTCGACACGTCCAGATACGTCTTCAGCACAGACATCAACTTCCTGTGGCACACAGGAAGAGACAGTGTGTTTGTGTGAGTGCTCATGAACTTTAGGAGACACTGTTGTTTAAAGGGAGTTATTCAACAAACATCAAGATAGAAAATTCAATGCAAAAACCTCCAGATGAAATGCAGAGATGCACACACACATATACTGCCATCTAGAGCGCAGACTGTGTGTTACAGTGGTCTACTGTTGAAGTGCACTGCACAGTGATGTTTGACTTACTTGTAGGCCAGTGTGGCACTGAAGTGTTGTTTGATGTAGGCCTCCAACACGGTGTTAAAATGCTGAAACTTCCTGTTAGCGATCAGACCGATGATATAAATCTAAGAGAAAGAAAGAGTCTGTCTATCATGATTGACTTCATCAATAAACATATGAACATTCATTCATTCATCCCTCCATCTGTCTGTCTGTCTTTCTATCCGTCCATCTGTCTGTCTATCCATCATCCATCCATCCACCTATCTGTCTGTTTGTCTGTCTGTCTATCTATCTATATATCTCTATGTTGTCTGTCCATCCGTCTGTTCATCCATCCATCTACTGTATCTATCAATCAATCTGTCTGTCTATCTATCTGTCTGTCCATCCATCCATTCATCCATCTGTTATTCTTTGTCTGTCTATCTATCTTTTATCTATCTATCCAACTGTCTGTCTATCTGTCCATCCATCCACCTACCTGTCTGTCTGTCTGTCTATCCATCTATCTATCTATCCATCTATCCATCTATCTATCTATCCATCTATCTATCTCTCTGTTGTCTATCCATCCATACATCTGTTCATCCATCCATCTGTCAGTCTGTCTATCTATCTATATATCTCTCTGTTGTCTGTCCATCCATCCGTCTACTGTATCTATCAATCAATCTGTCTGTCTATCTATCTGTACATCTATCCATCTGTTCATCCGTCTGTTATTCTTTGTCTGTCTATCTGTCCATCTATCCATCATCCATCCATCCACCTATCTGTCTGTATGTCTGTCCATCCGTCCACCTATCTGTCTGTCTGTCTGTCCATCTATCCATCATCCATCCATCCACCTATCTGTCTGTATGTCTGTCCATCCGTCCACCTATCTGTCTGTCTGTCTGTCCATCTATCCATCATCCATCCATCCACCTATCTGTCTGTATGTCTGTCCATCCGTCCACCTATCTGTCTGTCTGTCTGTCCATCTATCCATCATCCATCCATCCACCTATCTGTCTGTCTCTGTCCATCTATCCATCATCCATCCATCTACCTATCTGTCTGTATGTCTGTCCATCTATCCATCATCCATCCGTCCACCTATCTGTCTGTATGTCTGTCCATCTGTCCATCTATCCATCATCCATCCGTCCACCTATCTGTCTGTATGTCTGTTCATCTGTCCATCTATCCATCATCCATCCGTCCACCTATCTGTCTGTATGTCTGTCCATCTGTCCATCTATCCATCATTCATCCGTCCACCTATCTGTCTGTATGTCTGTCCATCTGTCCATCTATCCATCATCCATCCGTCCACCTATCTGTCTGTATGTCTGTCCATCTGTCCATCTATCCATCATTCATCCGTCCACCTATCTGTCTGTATGTCTGTCCATCTATCCATCATTCATCCGTCCACCTATCTGTCTGTATGTCTGTCCATCTATCCATCATTCATCCGTCCACCTATCTGTCTGTCTGTGTCCATCTAGCCATCATCCATCCATCTACCTATCTGTCTGTCCATCTGTCCATCTATCCATATTCCATCCGTCCACCTATCTGTCTGTCTGTCTGTCCATCTGTCCATCTATCCATCATCCATCCATCCATCCACCTATCTGTCTGTCTGTCTGTCCATCTATCCATCATCCATCTGTCCACCTATCTGTCTGTCTGTGTACATCTATCCATCATCCATCCATCTACCTATCTGTCTGTCTGTCTGTCCATCTATCCATATTCCATCCATCCACCTATCTGTCTGTCTGTCTGTCCATCTATCCATCATCCATCTGTCCACCTATCTGTCTGTCTGTGTCCATCTATCAATCATCCATCCATCTACCTATCTGTCTG
>JAVLUX010000158.1:330000-362500 GCA_032164185.1 Moxostoma hubbsi | reverse complement strand
AACACATAAATGTTTCTCACGTTATTGATGCGTTCACCAATTTGCCATTCAATTTTGACATTTAGTCAGCTCTGTGTGAATTCATAATATTGGCTGAAATAGGGCAAAACCTTTGCAATGCATTAGGGGACATTACACCGACTTACATACAAATCACAAACACACACGTGATTCTGTGTCAATAATCAAGTGATGGAGAAATAAAAATAAAAATTTTGACCTACACAGCTGAGCTATTCTTCTAAAATCTTCATTTGTGTTCAGTAGATGAAAGTAAGTCACACACATCTGGGATGGCACGTGGGTGAGTAAATAATGACAGAAATTTCATTTTTGTTGTAACAATCACTTTACATTTATTTTTATTTATTTTACCAATAGGGACCATCTCTTTTGATTAGTCAACCTCCCTCAAACACACTGGGGAAAATGTAATGTTACTTGGATTGGTGCTATTTTAGTTCATTTCTATTTTTATACTGTTTTGGCTTTGTTTGGAAAATGTTAATAAAACAATATTGTTACATATTCTTTTCTAAGAATTAACTAAATGCATTTCGACAGGAAAAAAGTATATAGAGAGTCACATTTCAGCACAAAATCTGCGATTGAAAATAATCCGCTTAATCGCAATTAACTGCGAAAATCATCCAATTAATCGCGAGTAACTGCGAAAAATCATCCAATTAATCGCTAGTAACAGCGCAAATCATCCAATTACTCGCGATTAACTGTGAAAATCATCCAATTAATCGCTAGTAACAGCGCAAATCATCCAATTAATCGCGAGTAACTGCGAAAAATCATCCAATTAATCGCTAGTAACAGCGCAAATCATCCAATTAATCGCGAGTAACTGCGAAAAATCATCCAATTAATCGCTAGTAACAGCGCAAATCATCCAATTAATTGCTAGTAACTGCGCAAATCATCCAATTAATCGCGATTAACTGCGCAAGTCATTCAGTTAATCACGATTAACTGCAAAAATCATCCAATTAATAGCTAGTAACTGCGCAAATCATCCAATTACTCGCGATTAACTGCGCAAATCATCCAATTAATCACGATTAACTGCAAAAAATCGTCCGATTAATCACGTGTGCCTGCGCAAACCGGCCAATTAATCGCGATTAGCTGCGCAAATCATCCAATTAATTCGCGATTAGCTGCGCAAATCATCCAATTAATCACGATTAACTGCGAAAATCATCCGATTAATCACGGTTAACTGCGCAAATCATCCAATTAATCACGAGTAACTGCGCAAATCATCCAATTAATCACGATTGACTGCGAAAATCGTTCAATTAATCATGCTTAGCTGCGAAAATCATCCAATTAATCACGAGTAACTGTGCAAATCATTCAATTAATCATGATTGACTGCGAAAATCGTTCAATTAATCATGCTTAGCTGCGAAAATCATCCAATTAATCACGATTAACTGTGCAAATCATTCAATTAATCACGATTGACTGCGAAAATCGTTCAATTAATCACGCTTAGCTGCGAAAAACATTCGATTAATCACGGTTAACTGTGAAAATCATTCAGTTAATCACTGTTAACTGTGAAAATCATCCGTTTAATCGCAATTAACCCCAAAAATCATCCAATTAATCGTGATTAACTGTGAAAATCAGCTGCTTAATTGAAATGCGCTGCGAAAATCATCCAATTAATCACGATTAACTGTGAAAATCATCCAATTAATCGCTAGTAACTGCGCAAATCATCCAATTAATCGTGATTAACTGCACAAATCATCCAATTAATCGCGATTAACTGCACAAATCAGCCAATTGAGCTTGAGTAACTGTGCAAATCATCCAATTAATCCCGATTAACTGCTAAAATCATCCGATTAATCACGAGTAGCTGTGCAAATCATCCAATTAATTACGATTAACTGTGAAAATCATCCGCTTAATCACGGTTAACAAAAAAACATCTGCTTAATTGCGATTAGCTGTGAAAATCATCCAATTAATCACAATTACCTGTGAAAATTGTCCGATTAATCATGGTTAGCTGTAGAAAATCGTACACTTACTAGTGATTACTTGTGAAAATCACCCGATTAATCTCGATTAAATTTTCCACTCCTTTAAAGTCAACAGAAAATCATAATGGATCGTATTTACACATGCCTGGTCTTATTGTTCATGGTTCATCAGTGCATATTATTCCAAAGAAAACAAATGTTTGCTTTTATAAATTATTTAATCGTAATAACTCCATCATCATCCCGTCACTCTCCAACCACCTGGAGTGTCCTCCATTTAATCTATTCACAACCCAAATCAAGTGCCGCACTACATATATTCTCATTAAATATTCTGTTTCACAATGAAATGTGCCATATTTTGGAAGTACAATGGGTTGTGAATGCTGTTTCACATCGATCTAACGCTAAAAAGTCTCATTCTCACCTTAAAGGTTTCCATCCACCGTGGTTGTTTGAGCTGGTAGTAAATTACTGATTTATATTCGCTCACAGGACGATCCCCGGCTCCCAGACAGATTGAGTTCTGTAATGATAGTAACACCGCAGAGCTGTCAATAAACAGGAAACCCCGCCCATAAATCAGCAAACTCTTCAGCTGACCTCTGAACCAAACTCACCGGCATGACCTTCCCCTCCTCGTTGCACACCAACATGATGACCTCCACATTTTTCTGCGTGGATTTGTTGGACTTGTCGAAGTCTCCGGAGTACAGTGTGAGGTAGATATCATTACGGATGTCACCCGGCATTATAATCTCAGGAAAACCGAGCTTCCGAGCCACCACTGTGCTCCGGTCCACCAGGTGGGGATATTCTTTTCGGATCTGGACGATATCGCCAACTAGCATTTTCATAGTGACCCACAAACCTGAATGATAGAAGAAGTAAACAAATACAGACAAAATCAGGAGTATTGCTATCATTGGAGCATTCAAGGTTGATGTACCACCTATATTCAGCAGGGGGCAGTAATGGAAACTCCAGCTGTATAAGCATTGCGTAGTTTATTTAATAATATTTAATAATATGGAAATAAACAATGTACTACCTTCTAATGCTCGCTTTCTTTTGTCTTATCAATGCTGTAGTCATCTGCCACAATAATTAAGAGGAGGAGGGGGGAGTGGACAGGCCGTGAGAGTGCACGACTGGCAATGATTCAGATGTTCAGTGGGAGAGCGAGATAAAGGGGGGCCTGAGATGCCAGTTCGAGAGAGAGAGAGAAAGATGCACGTGGTCGTGTTGCATGTGTGTCTGTGTTTATGTTTGTTTGAAGCCAGTTCCCGCCTCCTCCTCGCCCACCTTTATGCTGTTACAGTGGTGCCGAAACTCAGGAGGGATGTGCTGTTGCGGTGTCCTTGTCGTTGCCATCCACCAGGGGAGCAGCCACTGCCGTCTGCCCCGGGACGGAGGGGTTGCTGCCGGCCACGAGTTTCGGAGGAACTTCTGCCGTTTGCCGAGAAGGGTAGGAGCGATTCCTTCCACCAGGGGTCGGAGGGCTCCCTGTCGTCCGCTGGGGGAGGAGCAAGCTGTTGTCCGCAAGAGGGCGGAGGAGCGATTGAGGACCAGGCGACCGAGTGTCCGGGATCTGGCGAGCAAGTTTTTTTTCTCTCTCTCTCTCTGTGTGTCTCCCGCCTGCCCTTTCCCTGTCCCCACGCCTCCCCATCTACTCTCCCCCAGGTTCCCGGGAGGCGGGGTAGACCATTGGCTGATGGAATGGTCGGAAGGGCAGCGTTTCCCTTCCAGAGATGTAGGGGGAGTGGGTCAGTCCGTTGGCGCCCCGGCCTGAATCGGGCGAGGGAGGTATGAGACGAGGAGGAGGGCGTGGACAGGCTGTGAGGGGGCACGGCCAGTGCTGAATCAGATGATCAGATGATCAGCGGGAGAGCGAGATAAAGGGAGGCCGGAGACACCAGTTCGAGAGAGAGAGAGACGCACACGGCTGCTTTGCATGCTTGTCTGTATTTGTTTATGTTTATGTTTATTTTAGGTTAATTTATATAATTAAACTTTCCGTTTATTTTTCATCCAGAAATTTACTTTAAAAATCACCGTTTCGAAATTTTCATGGAATGACCAAAACGATTTAATCCGACAGAAACAGCACAAGGTTGCACTAGCATTAGTGCAAAGTCAGACTTACAGATCTTGTAAAGCAAATGTAGCCGATCTTCTTGCATTTAATCTTGTTTTCCTTGCATTAAATATCTGATTACACATTGTGTCGTGCATACTTGGACAGACAGATGAAGACTTTAGCTGCTTGAGTATGTAAAAAACGTCTGTAGCTTGATCGTAACTGATCAGATGTGATTATTGGACTCAGTATTAAAACATTATCGATGAGAGCAGAGGAACAGTGATGTTATTTAGGATTGAGCTGTACCTTGACCTCCACTGCCTCCTCGAGACGTCGTCACCTTGTTCAGGAGTGTGTGTAAGAAATCATTTTCAGCTACGACCCTACACACACACACACACAAACAAATATACACACACACGCACAAACACTCACACACACACACGCACAAACATGTACAAACACACACACAAACAAATATACACACACACACAAACAAACACACATACACAAACACACACGCACAAACACGCACACACACATAAACACACACACAAACACACACAAATACACACACACACACACACACACACAGACATACAAAAACACACACACAAACACACACAAACAAACACAAACACACACAAATACAAACACAAACACACACACAAACAAACACACATACACAAACACACACGCACAAACACGCACACACAAACACACAAACACGCACAAACACACACATAAATACACACACACACACACAGACATACAAAAACACACACACAAACACACACAAACAAACACAAACACACACAAATACAAACACAAACACACACACAAACAAACACACACACACACACGCAAAAACACACACCACACACACAAACACGCACACATAAACACACACACACACAGACATACAAAAACACACAAACACACAAATACAAACACACACACGCACAAACACACACACGCACAAACACACACACGCACAAACACACAAACACACACATAAATACACACACACAAACACACACAAACAAACACAAACAAACACACACACACAAACACACACATGCACAAACACACACAAATATACACACACACAAACACGCACACACACAAACACGCACACAAACACACACACACACAGACATACAAAAACACACAAACACACACACACACAGACATACAAAATCATACCCACAAACACACACAAATACAAACACACGGAGACAGAATAAAAGCTCAACATGTTCTTATAACATGCATTAATAAAACAAAGGGAGTCGTTAGGCAGAATATCCTAGCCGCTCTTTTCCATATAATGAAAGTGAATGGAGACGGATGGTGTGGAGCTCCATAAGGGTCAAAAAAAGCATAAAAGTATCATATAAGAGCTCCATGCAATTCATGTCCTATATTGCAATTTGTCAAATGTGAACATTTAAACTTGCAAACATGCACAAAGGAGATTTGAGAGCTAAGATTTTCATTGAATAACAACTTAAATTCCATCTGTTTAACGCAGCAAAGTTGACGTATGGACAACTTCTACAATATCTTACATGGGGCTTTTGTACTTCTGGCATCCGTCCCTTGTTCACTTTTATTATAGAAAAAGAGAAGCCAGGACATTCAACTAAACATCTCCTTTTGCGTTCTATGAAAGAAAGAAAGTCATCAGGGTTTGGAACAACGTGAGGGTTAGTTTAAATTTTCCTTTAACATACACAGGAGGACAGGAACGGAAAAGCGATGAGACTTACGGATGAAACGGGATGAAATATTGCTTCTCTTCGTCACCTTCCATCTTTCCTTTGATGATGTCACTGATGTCCATCACTGCCAACAAGCACAGAAATAACAGACCAATCAGAGAGAGCCTAGCTGATGATGTCATGCACATTTCAGCCAATCAGAAAGCATATTGAGACTAACTATGATGACTCCTCCATACAAAATACAGATGTTTTAAAGGTATAGTTCAGTTAATGTAAGAAAAGTTTTGTTACCTGCGACACCAAACGGTCTCCGCAAACCCGTCGTACATTTCTTATGATTAGCATCTTTCAGGTACATACAGCCGACACGCACAATCTGACAGATCAGGTAGATTTTCTCTCTACTCAAGTCTTTACTCCCAAGATCCTACAGAGAGTGAGGAAAAATAAATGAACCCAAACTGAACCTTTCTTCTGAAGCGTGGAGTGAATGTCATTATAAACCCATCAAGTGCCCAAAAATCATCTTATGACACCCTTTATTAGAGCCATGAGGCACGGAGAGTTCATTGGAGTTTATATAAAGCTTCCTGCAAATATTGACCAATGAAACCTTTGTGGAGAGAACACGCAAACACACACACACACACACACACACGCACACACAGACACACACAACCACAAACATACACACAAACACACACCCACACACAAACACACACACACGCACAAACACACACACACAACCACACACACACACACACGCACAGACACACACACAAACATACACACGCACACAACCACACACACGCACACACACACACACACGCACAAACAGACACACACAAACACACACACACGCACAAACACACACAACCACAAACATACACACACACAGACACACACGCAAACACACACACACGCAAACACACACACACACACACACGCACGCACAAACAGTCACACACAACCACACACACACGCACAGACATACACGCAAACACACACACACACACATGCACAGACACACACACATGCACAAACAGACACACACAACCACAAACACACACACGCACAGACACACACACAAACATACACACAAACACACACACCCACGCACAAACACACACACACACAACCACAAACATACACACACACGCACAGACACACACACGCACAGACACACACACAAACATACACACGCACACAACCACACACACCACACACACACACACACACACAAACACACACACACATGCACAAACCACACACACACACACACACATCCACAGACAGACACACAAACACACAGACACAAACATGCACACACGCACAGACACACACACACAAACATACACACAAACACACACACCCACACATACAAACACACACACAAACACACACACCCACACGCACAGACACACACACAAACATACACACGCACACAACCACACACACGCACAAACACACACACACAACCACAAACATACACACACGCACACACACACACACACACACAGACACACACACACAACCACAAACATACACACACGCACACACACACACACACACAGACACACACAGACACACACACCCACACACACACACACGCGCACACAAACACACATACACAACCACACACACGCACAGATACACACACAAACACACGCACAGACACACACAAACACACACACAGACACACACACGTACACAAACACACACACACAAACACTCACACAACCACAAACATACACACACGCACAGACACACACACACACACACAAACATACACACACGCACAGACACACACACACAAACACAGAACCACAATCATACACACACACACAGACACACACACACACACAAACACACACACACACACACTTACTGTAAAAACCACCTTCAGGCTGTTGAGCATTTCAATGTCTTTCGGCAATCCTTTGTCACCCCAGCGCACCAAATAATTCTCACTGCAGAGAAAGACCGAGATTATAAAGTCAGTTAAAATGATGTCATCGTTTGCTCATTCTCCCCTTATGAAACACAAAAAGAGATGTTAGATAGAGTCTCAGTCACCATTCACCTTCACTGTGTGGAACAAAGATGCAATGGAAGTGAATGGTGACTGAGGCTAATGTTCGGCTTAACATCTCCTTTTGCGTTCAGTGGATGAAATAAAGTCATGCAAGTGTGGAACAACACGAGGTGAGTAAAGACAGATGTGAACGTCCCTTCAGAGCACAGCATCAGTGAGAGGAACACACACACCTGATATTAGTCTGTTTGATGGGGTCATACAGAGTCATAAAGATTTCAGAATCCTCCCTGATACGACACACGAAATTCCGCAAGTACACGTAGAAGCTGTGCGTGGGGGAAGACTGGATCCGAGCGGACACACTGGAATGGTCCATTTGAACGTTGGACTACAGAGAAGAGAAAGGAATTATTCAGAAGAATATTTTTACATTTTAATGAGACATTTTGGGTGGTGCCACAAAGCTAGGGTGTTGTGAGTGGTTGCCATGGCATTGATATGTGATTGCTAAGATGTTCTGAGTGGTTTATAGCATGTTGCTATGCAGTTGCTAGGGTGTTCTGGGATGTCAAAATAGTCCACCCAAAATCTTTATGATGTTCTGGGGCCTCATGTATAAAACTCTCAAATTTTGCATACTTGCATAAAATATTCGGATTCATAAATCCATACGTACGGCAGAACTTGCCAATTATGCCCTTTTTACAAGATGTAATATAAGTCTCAGGTGTGTTCCCAGAATGTGTCTGTGAAGTTTCAGCTCATAATACCCCACGGGTCATTTATTACACCATGTTATAAACGCCTCGTTTTGGGTGGAATCAAAAACACGCTGATTTCGTGTGTGTCTCTTTAAATGCAAATGAGACATTATTCTTCTCACTGTTTCTGCTCCAGCTCTGTAAAAATGGCGGATTGTGTGTAGATCACTCAGGGGAGGAGCTATGATAATAGTGCGGAGTCCGTCACCCGTCGTGGCCGTGGCCTGCTAACGTGACGTCACTTTAGAGCAGAAACCAAAAATCATACTCGTCTGTTTTGTTCATGACTTTTTCACAATTCACACACAGCGGTAAAAGAGTGCATAAGCAAGGGGTAGAGTTTGCGTGGTGGTGCGCACATTTTCGAGAAGGGTATAGCTGCAAGCATTGCTCCAAAATGGGCGGTCACTCCAAACCACCATAGTAAATGGTCTGCACTTATATAGCGCTTTTTTTAGCCTTAGAGGTTACCAAAGTGCTTTACACTGTGACTCATTCACACATACACACACACACACACACACACACATACACTAATGACTGCAGAGCTGCCATGCAAGGCACAAGCCTGCCATTGGGAACAACTTGGGGTCCAGTGTCTTGCCCAAGGACACTTCGGCATGTGGAGTCAACCCTGCGATTGGCAGCCGACCCGCTCTACCACCTGAACCACAGCCGCCCTATAACAGTAGATATAGTGAGCACCTTACCTAACACTTTCCCAAACCATAACCATTAGTGGAAGTGACACCCCCTTTTGGAGTTGGTGCAACCCCCTTTTGGAGTAACCACGCCCCTTTTCGGAGTAACTCCGCCCTCTTTTGGAGATCTTGCCCCCATTTGGAGGTCTCCGGTTTGCTGCTATTCCTACTTGACATTTTCACGTCAAGTTTACTTTTTATAAATCCTATCGTGAGCGTGAGAACCGGCGTACGCAACATTTATACATGAGGCCCCTGGTCTCTAGATATGACCCGGATCCCTCCTTCAATGCAAGTCCATCTGTTTAACTGTCCACCAGTCAAAAATCATAGCAAAGATTAGGCAGTTGTTTAGATCCCTAACCCTACTTATGAGCAATCGTAATAGAGATACTTGCTTTAGCAAACACCACTAATTAGCCAATTAAAACAAAGCTCTTTCATTAAAATGTCCATCTCTTGCTCCGAATGCACTCGAAAAACATGTGAAGTAAGTCTCTGTGGGTTCATTCTCAGGGTTAGTTTGTAAACCATTAAAGGAAAGTGAAATAGAAACCTGCTCCTCTTTAATTCTTTCTGTGATCTTGACCGTGGCGTCCTCGTGTGCTCTGAATATGCCTATGACACTGGCTCGCTCGGGGTCTAGAATATTCCCATTGAAATCCCGAACTACCACATCCAACTCCAAGATCCTACAGAGAGAGAGAAATAGATATAAAGAGAACATGGGTTCATTTGATACAATTTTAAAGGAATCGTACACACGATTGTGATTTATGTCATACTCCAAAAATGGACAAAAAGTACCATAAAAGTACCATAAAAGTACCGTACTACAAATGTGCCACAAATTGCAAGTCTCCGTAAGTCGATATTTAATCTTACCCCCCACCGAAGCTCACAAATCTCATTAACGTTTGTGTTCAGTTCATAAATTGTCCATTTAGAAGCACTGTACCAGTTCTGACGTCATTGACGGTAAATGCCATTGGCTCTCGCATACCACATGACCAATCACAGCACATTTGAATGTTTTCGACTGAACACCAAAACAATGCTGCAAGCTACCAAGGAGGGGAAGATCATTAGTGAAATTACTTAAATTTCAGTCTGTTCTTCACATAAAGCTTTCAAATGTGCATATGGTTTATATAGCGAGTCATATGGACTTCTTTCATGGTGCTTTTTTTCGACCATCCACTGTCATTTTACAGATGAGAGCAACTTGGACATCCTGCCAAACATCTACTTTTGTGAATCACAGAAGAAAGAAATATAATGGGAGGTTTGGATTGAAATGAGAGTGAGAAAATGACATGGTACAGCAATGGTGTCCGATGGTAATACCGTGGTACTATATGATTACCGCATTCATAAAGCGAGGTATTTACGTGGAATGCCAAAGTACATCAACGAATACCATAAAAACATTACCACAGCAATATGTTACTACCATGGAAGTTCAAGACTCCACAAATGCTGACACACTGGTTGACAAACATGTATGGACACAAAGGGAGAAGTGAAAAAGTTACTTATTCCCATAGTCAATCTTTGACGTGACTTTCTGTTTGAGCTCCTTAAACTCGTCGCTCGGCAACGTGCCAGACAGGAGCTGCGAGCGCCACTCCATTAGATCACACATCAGCCTCTGGACCACAATGAAACGCTCCTTCTTACTGGTCTGCTAAAGCAGGAAGACAAGCACTGTTTGGTCAGAAGTTAAGGATGTGCACCCTTATTGGGCAAGAGAGAACCTGAATGGTATATAAACAGGCTTGGAGTGGAATACTAGACCAGAGTACTGCAAACTATGTTTATTATGATAAAATTCAGGAATATGCTACTGTACATTGTCACATGTACTGTCATTTACACATGTATATCATTATTGACCTCTGTAAATATGTGCAGTCCAGTAATCATCTCGGAAATTAATACGGTTATTTAATATTTTATAATCTTACATTTTGACAGTCTGAACAGAAACAGAGATGTTAAAAAAAAATCACTCTTTATATCCTTTCTGGATTATACATCACACTGGAAATGGAAGATCAAGTCAAGAGCATTGTATAGTGGGATACAGTATCTTACACAGTGTGCTCTGGTTGTATACTGCAATTTAGACAAATATAGTAAGTCATCCAAGTATTCCATTCAAACAGGATATACAGTAAACAAACTGCAATAAAGTGTGAGCTTGTTTGTTCTAACATATTCAAAGTTCAAATCCTTACCACAAAAAGTTGTTTCCAGATGCTGACCCATTCCCTCAATGTTGTGGTGACCTCCTTCACCAGGGGCATCTCAGCAGAGGTTATGACCTCTTCATCTCTACAGTGAGACAAAAAGAGAGAGTGAAGGCGATTACACACTGGACGAGAAGTCTGGATAGATGTCTAGAAAATATATATGTCAAAATGTCCAGATATATTTCAAGAAAAGATAGATGTCTAAATGGCTAGATATATTTCTAGAAAAGATAGAGGTAAAAATGTCTATAGAGATGCCTAGAAAATAGAGATGTAAAAATGTCTAGATAGATATCTAGAAAAGATAGATTTCTAAATGTCTAGATAGACTTTTCTATGTCTAGATAGATGCTGAGATAAAATAAATGTCTGACTGTCTAAATAGATGTCTAGAAAAGAGAGATGTCTGTATGTCTAGACATATGTTGAGATAAGATACAATAGATGTCTAAATATCTAGATATCTATATGTCTAGACATATGTTGAGATAACATACAATAGATGTCTAAATGTCTAGATAGGCGTCTGTATGTCTAGACATATGTTGAGATAAGATACAATAGATGTCTAAATATCTAGATATCTATATGTCTAGACATATGTTGAGATAACATACAATAGATGTCTAAATGTCTAGATAGACTTCTCTAAGTCTAGACATATGTTGAGATAAGATACAATAGATGTCTAAATGTCTAGATAGATGTCGAGATAAAATAGATGCCTGAATTTCTAGATAGATGTCTAGAAAAGATAGATGTCTAAATGCCTAAACAGACTTCTAGATAGATATCAAAATAGATGTCTAGAAAATGTATACTGTATGTCTAAATGTCTAGATTGATGTCTAGAAAAGAGAGATGTTTAAATGTCTAAACAGACTTCTCTTTGTCTAGATAGATGTCAAAATAGATGTCTAGAAAATATATACTGTATGTCTAAATGTCTTGATTGATATCTAGAAAAGAGAAATGTGTAAATCTCTAGATAGAGGCCTAGAAAAGAGAGATGTCTAAATGTCTAGATAGAGGCCTAGAAAAGAGAGATGTCTAAATGTCTAGATAGAATTCTCTGTGTCTATATAGATGTCTAGAAAATTCATACTGTATATGAAAATGTCTAGATATATTTCTAGAAAAGAGAGATGTCTAAATGTCTAAACAGACTTCTAGATAGATATCAAAATAGATGTCTAGAAAATATATACTGTATGTCTAAATGTCTAGATTGATGTCTAGAAAAGAGAGATGTTTAAATGTCTAAACAGACTTCTCTTTGTCTAGATAGATGTCAAAATAGATGTCTAGAAAATATATACTGTATGTCTAAATGTCTTGATTGATATCTAGAAAAGAGAAATGTGTAAATCTCTAGATAGAGGCCTAGAAAAGAGAGATGTCTAAATGTCTAGATAGAGGCCTAGAAAAGAGAGATGTCTAAATGTCTAGATAGAATTCTCTGTGTCTATATAGATGTCTAGAAAATTCATACTGTATATCAAAATGTCTAGATATATTTCTAGAAAAGAGAGATGTCTAAATGTCTAAACAGACTTCTAGATAGATATCAAAATAGATGTCTAGAAAATGTATACTGTATGTCTAAATATCTAGATTGATGTCTAGAAAAGAGAGATGTCTAAATGTCTAAACAGAATTCTCTTTGTCTAGATAGATATCAAAATAGATGTCTAGAAAATATATACTGTATGTCTAAATGTCTTGATATCTAGAAAAGAGAGATATCTAAATCTCTAGATAGAGGCCTAGAAAAGATAGATGTCTAAATGTCTAAACAGACTTCTAGATAGATATCAAAATAGATGTCTAGAAAATGTATACTGTATGTTTAAATGTCTAGATTGATGTCTAGAAAAGAGAGCTATCTAAATATCTAGATAGACGTCTTTATGTCTCTGGAGCAGTTTACTAAGAATGTTTTGTTTTTTATTTTTTGCACGCACTCCGCAGGTTTTTTGCACCCACGCAGGTTTAGTGCCTGATTTACAAATTAAATTATGCAGATGAGAATATGGCACAAACGCTCCCACGCTGCTAAACCCAATTTTCACATCCCATTCTAAGCATTTACCCATGTTTCCATTGAACATGGTATAAATAATGAGGGTTGAACTTGCTTGTTGTGAGTATTGGGGGATTAACTGTTACCTGTTAGCCTGATCTAAATTGCGGCAGACCATTTTTGTGAATGAAGCGCATTCTACAATGAGCCTAATTTGCATAGAAAGGAGGCTTGTTTGCATGGAAAATTAATGACAATGACTTTATTTAAATATCCAGTGCTGACTGCGCCTGTTAAAACAGATTGCGGATAAATAAGATGCAAGCTTTTGCGATGAGATTCCATGCGTGCACCAGTTTTGTGAATCTGCCCCTCTATGTCTAGATACATGTCAAGATAAAATAGACGTCTAAATGTCTAGAATAGATAGGCGTCTCCATGTCTAGATAGATATTTAAATATTCTGACTGACAGACCGACCAAGAGGCAGACAGATTGATTAATAGATAAGACAGATGGATAGACAGAACAGACTGAAGGACTGAAAGATACTCACCCTCTCTTCTCGATGATGACTTCCTTGAGCTCTATAAAGCTGGCAGGAAATGCCCCCTTAGACAAACACAGCTTGAAATAATTAGACAGGTACTAGAGGAAGTTCAGGTTAGATATTCAGGAACAAAACAATCTGCTTGTGCAAACACTATGTAATAAACTTGTTTTGCTTACTTTTCTCTCTTTGTTCTTGGTCAGGAATCCTTTATACCATCCTGGAACAATAACAGTCCTCTTTAGATTTAATGCAGTTTATTAGATCTTCTGTTAGTAAACTATTTTTTTTTTCATTACAAGGTCCATCAGTATTCCCGTAGGCCTCACCTTCACATGACTCCTGTATGTGCACCGTGTCCCCGATAGCCAGAGACAACTGCTTGTCTGCTTTTGCTGTGAAATTCCACTTAACTTCAGAGAAACAGAGAGAGAGAGATAGACAGAGAAAATTGAAATAACATTAAAATGTAGTTTAATCCATTTGCTATTTCGCTCAGATCAAAAATCAATGTGGATTCCAAAGCTCAGAACATTTGGTCTTGGAAGAGTCTGCTGAGAAATTACTTTTGATTACGAAATGTTAAATCTTGGCAACATTGAGCACAGTTCAAGAAATTGTTGAGACACTTCTGAAACAATATAGGAAGCATATGTACAATTACTAGAGTAAGAGCAACATACTTGAACAAAATTTTATATTTGCTTTCCATTTCATCTAACTGCTTTCTAGGAGAAAGAGTTGAGATAATAAAGAGAGATTTATAAATATCTAGACAGACATCTAGAAAAGATTGATGTCAAAATGTCTGGATATATTTCTAGAAAAGACAGATTTCTAAATGTCTAGATAGACGTCTCCATGTCTAGACATATGTTTAGATAAGATACAGTAGATGTCTAAACATCTAGATAGACATCTCAATGTCTAGATAGATTGAGATCAAATAGATGTCTGAATGTCTAGATTGATGTCTAGAAAAGAGAGATTAGATAGACGTCTCTGTGTCTAGATTGATGTCTAGAAAAGATATATGGCAAAATTTCTAGATATATTTCAAGAAAATATAGATGTCTAAATGTCTATATAGATGTCTCTATGTCTAGACATACTGAGATAAGATACAGCAGATGTCTAAATATCTAGATATACACTCACCTAAAGGATTATTAGGAACACCTGTTCAATTTCTCATTAATGCAATTATCTAATCAACCAATCACATGGCAGTTGCTTCAATGCATTTAGGGGTGTGGTCCTGGTCAAGACAATCTCCTGAACTCCAAACTGAAAGTCAGAATGGGAAAGAAAGGTGATTTAAGCAATTTTGAGCGTGGCATGGTTGTTGGTGCCAGACGGGCCGGTCTGAGTATTTCACAATCTGCTCAGTTACTGGGATTTTCACGCACAACCATTTCTAGGGTTTACAAAGAATGGTGTGAAAAGGGAAAAACATCCAGTATGCGGCAGTCCTGTGGGCGAAAATGCCTTGTTGATGCTAGAGGTCAGAGGAGAATGGGCCGACTGATTCAAGCTGATAGAAGAGCAACTTTGACTGAAATAACCACTCGTTACAACCGAGGTATGCAGCAAAGCATTTGTGAAGCCACAACACGCACAACCTTGAGGCGGATGGGCTACAACAGCAGAAGACCCCACCGGGTACCACTCATCTCCACTACAAATAGGAAAAAGAGGCTACAATTTGCAAGAGCTCACCAAAATTGGACAGTTGAAGACTGGAAAAATGTTGCCTGATCTGATGAGTCTCGATTTCTGTTGAGACATTCAGATGGTAGAGTCAGAATTTGGCGTAAACAGAATGAGAACATGGATCCATCATGCCTTGTTACCACTGTGCAGGCTGGTGGTGGTGGTGTAATGGTGTGAGGGATGTTTTCTTGGCACACTTTAGGCCCCTTAGTGCCAATTGGGCATTGTTTAAATGCCACGGCCTACCTGAGCATTGTTTCTGACCATGTCCATCCCTTTATGGCCACCATGTACCCATCCTCTGATGGCTACTTCCAGCAGGATAATGCACCATGTCACAAAGCTCGAATCATTTCAAATTGGTTTCTTGAACATGACAATGAGTTCACTGTACTAAAATGGCCCCCACAGTCACCAGATCTCAACCCAATAGAGCATCTTTGGGATGTGGTGGAACGGGAGCTTCGTGCCCTGGATGTGCATCCCACAAATCTCCATCAACTGCAAGATGCTATCCTATCAATATGGGCCAACATTTCTAAAGAATGCTTTCAGCACCTTGTTGAATCAATGCCACGTAGAATTAAGGCAGTTCTGAAGGCGAAAGGGGGTCAAACACAGTATTAGTATGGTGTTCCTAATAATCCTTTAGGTGAGTGTACATCTCAATGTCTAGATAGATTGAGATAAAATAGATGTCTGAATGTCTAGATTGATGTCTAGAAAAGAGAGATTTCTAAATGTCTAGATAGATGTCAAGATAAGATAAATGTCTAGATGTCTAGATTGATGTCTAGATAGACTTCACTATGTCTATATAGATGTCTAAATGTCTAGATAGACGTCTCTGTGTCTAGATTGATGTCTAGAAAAGATATATGGCAAAATGTCTAGATATATTTCAAGAAAATATAGATGTCTAAATGTCTAGATAGATGTCTAGAAAAGAGAGATGTCTAAATGTCTAGATAGATGTCTATGTCTAGATAGACATCTCTGTGTATATATTGATGTCGAGAAATATAGATTTCTAAATGTCTAGATAGACGTCTCTATGTCTAGACATATGTTGAGATAAGATACAGTAGATGTCTAAATATCTAGATAGACATCGCAATGTCTAGATAGATTGAGATCAAATAGATGTCTGAATGTCTAGATAGATGTCTAGAAAAGAGAGATGAGTAAATGTCTTGATAAATGTATCTATGTCTAGATTGATGTCTAGAAAAGAGAGATGACTAAATGTCTAGATAGATGTCTAGAAAAGAGAGATGAATAAATGTATAGATAAATGTATCTATGTCTAGATTGATGTCTAAATGTCTAGATAGACATCTCTATGTCTAGACATTTGTTGGGATAAGATACAGTAGATGTCTAAATATCTAGATAGACTTCTCTATGTCTAGATAGATGTCTAAATGTCTAGATAGACGTCTCTATGTCTAGACATATGTTGAGATAAGATACAGTAGATGTCTAAATATCTAGATAGACATCTCAATGTCTAGATAGATTGAGATAAAATAGATGTCTGAATGTCTAGATTGATGTCTAGAAAAGAGAGATGTCTAAATGTCTAGATAGACGTCTTTGTGTCTAGATAGATGTCAAGATAAGATAAATGTCTAGATGTCTAGATTGATGTCTAGATAGACTTCACTACGTCTATATAGATGTCTAAATGTCTAGATAGACGTCTCTGTGTCTAGATTGATGTCTAGAAAAGATATATGGCAAAATGTCTAGATATATTTCAAGAAAATATAGATGTTTAAATGTCTAGAAAGATGTCTAGAAAAGAGAGATGTCTAAATGTCTAGATGGATGTCTCTATGTCTAGACATATTGAGATGAGATACAGTATATGTCTAAATATCAAAATAGATGTCTGATTGTCTAGATAGATGTCTAGAAAAGAGAGATGTCTAAATTTCTAGATAAATGTCTCCATGTCTAGACAGATGTCAAGATGTCTAGATGTTTAGATTGATGTCTAGAAAAGAGAGATGTCTAAATGTCTAGATTAGGGTTGCAAGGGTATGAAATTTTCACGGTATATAAGATTAAATTAGCGCACTCGCGTGCATGGTTGCCAGATTGCACAAAATAAGTATAACATTAGGTGGAAGTATGAATCTCAAACTGGGGGTGTTGCGTCTCTTATCTGGCAACCATGAGCATGTTAAACGCTTGTGGAGATGCGTTATGTCCCAATGCAAATTAACTGAAATATCCAATGAAAAATACAAATTATTTTACGATAAATGACTGTAAATTGCCCATGTCTGCTTTAGCTGTTTGCGAGATTATCATTAAATCTGCCTCGGCAGTCCGAAATAGTCTATCACGTCTATCTTCAATGGGAGAACCATGGCATTGCTCTTTCGTGTTGAGAAGCACTGGGTTAACTCACACACACACTCATGTCAGACCCCCTCGCTTCTCTCTGACATTTTCTCCGCTGCGTGTGCGTGCATGTGTGCGTGTGTGTGTGTGTGAGACGCAAGTTGACGAGTCTGACAGGCAGACAAGTAGGAAAGGAGAAGCACACGCGCATGTGAGATTCTCCGTCCGGTTGCATTTTTTTCTCAAATACCGTAGATAAGCAAATGTACATGGCATGATAACCGTCAATTTTCAAACCGTGGTATACCGCGAAAATGGTATACCGCTGCAACCCTAGTCTAGATATACTTCTCTATGTTTAGATTGATATCTAAATGTCTAGATAGACGTCTCTGTGTCTAGATAGATGTCAAGATAAGATAATCAGACTGACATATGCAAAATTACTAGATTAAAAGCAACATACTTGAGCAAAAATGTATATTTGCTTTCCATTTTATCTAATTGCTTTCTAGGAGAAAGAGTTGAGATATTAAAGAGATCTCATTTTTTTTTTTCTTTCCAAAGGGTTTAACACCTATCTACAAGCAACAGTATAGTGATGCATGCTAGCTAATGGCATGAATATATATACATATATATATATATATCCAACACATATACAGATGTGGGTAGCACCACATTACATGTGCGCGTGTGCACACACGCACACACACAAACACACCCACACACACACATTTTATTTCTGCAACTACCATTATGTTATTTGGCTTACTTCCTCCAAGAGTGACTTCCTGTGAAACACCATACACATACACAGCAAGACAAAGAGCCATCAGTTTTGCCACATCAGAATATACATATATATATATATATATATATATATATATATATATATATATATATATATATATATGTATATATATATATATATATACATATATACACAATAAATAAAGCTAAATAAGCAATGTTTATGCACTTACGTGATCATACAGATTATCCTGCATAAATAATACTGTGATAAAAAACATGCTTTGCAGTGCACTAGACAGAAACCTGCTGACTACACCGTATATCACAGAGGTAATACAAATGTGCTATGTTAGTATAATTCTACTCAGAATGCAATATTATAATATGTACACTGGCAGCTGGAATGCCAGTGTACATACATTTTCATAAATTGTACTTAAATATTCAAAGTTTGGAATAATGTACAGATTTTGCTGTTTCAGAAGGAAGTTCTGAACTGAGCTTTTGTGGGATCAGCTGGACTTTAAGATGTGTGAGAAGTGCCCGACAAGACAGACACATCTATGGCAAGTGCTTTTTTTACAATATGAAAAGAGTATGGAAAAGGAAGCCTATATTATTAATCTTTTGATTATTTTAGTTAAGTTTCATATTCATCGGTGTAAATTTACTAATCAGAAACCTTTTTTTTCTGTGCTATTGAAAGAATTAGAGAATTATATGGTTTCCATTAAGGACAGTACAAACAAAAAAGCTGTTAAAACCATGTATTTGTTGAATACTTTTCAGATTTTGTGAAATGTCAAAGCCTTTTATTGTGTGTTTGGTCCATTTAGTTTTGTTTTCATTGTTTATTGTGTATTTGTGTACCTTTTAACCCTGGCATATATTTATTTATTTATTTTTTATTTTTTTAATTTTTTTATCTACTTTTTGTATTTTTATTTTTATATTTTTTGTTCATGTTCTGTAATTGTTGTTCATGCAATAAAAAAAAAAATAAAAAATCTATGGTAAGTGCTACAGGAAGTGTGAGGTGAAAGGTCAAGTGCTACAGGAAGTGCGGGGTGAAAGGACAAGTGCTACAGGAAGTGCGGGGTGAAAGGTCAAGTGCTACAGGAAGTGCGGGGTGAAAGGTCAAGTGCTACAGGAAGTGTGGGGTGAAAGGTCAAGTGCTACAGGAAGTGTGGGGTGAAAGGTCACCTGAGTATCTGGACAAACTGACCGCTGGAATAACAAGGATCTGCAAATCTGTCATTGCTGCACGTGGAGGATTTTGTGATTTGAACTCTTTGATGTAGTTTAAGAAGTTCTGACATTTTTTTTCATATTATAATAGTAATTTTCACGTTATTAATGTCCTGACGATACATTGTGATCAGTTAACTGGCACTTTTCAGTTTCTTTCCATAAGACCAAAATCTGTACATTATCCCAAACTTTTGGCCGCCAGTGTACATGTGTATATAGATTTACTTAATTATTTATAAAACTTGATTATTTTGATTCATATTGTAGTTACATAATAGTTACTTACATGATAGTTAAATAATAATATAAAATATTGAACATTTACATATACACATATATATATATATATATATATATATATATATATATATAAATATTTTACTACACAGCTGCAGGTAAGCTTACGATAAATCTACATGCGCTATATATATATATTATAATATATATATTAGGGCTGTCGATTTAATGCGTTAATAACGTGCGATTAATTTTACAAAAAAATTACGCGTTAAAATTCATAAAAAATTAATCGCAATGCTTTCCTGAGAAATTCCTGAGAAATGCTTGTAGTACCACTTGTTTACTCCAGGGGGCAGTAAGTGAAACTTCAGCTGTATGAGCAACACACAGTTTATACAGTGAAGAAAACACTTCAGCAGAACAACACAAACATGCGTTACTTTCTTGTGTTCAAAACACTTGATGGAGCACAAATCCGAACTAAGAGATCTCAAGATGTGTTTAAAGATTGAGTATTAAACTATATTTAACTTGACACAGTGACCTAAACACTTGATGTTTATGATGCAACACACCCGAGACGCGACACAAGCATGTCTGACGCAGGTCGTTTGGTCTTTACCTCACAAATATTTAATTACCAACAAGGTTACGGAGGTGTCCTTTAAACTGTTACACCGTTTTTACCCCGTCATTTTTATTTAAGAAACTCCCTGAAATAGATCCACTTTGCTCCTTCTGTAATGCTGTGGATGAATCTGCCCCTCACCTTTTTTGGGAATGTGTCCACGCTGTAGTATTTTGGAGAAAATATTGTTTGTTTGTACGTACCTCTATTTTAACTAGTTTTTCTTTGCTTTATAAAGACGTTTTATTTGGTTTTCACAGTTTTGATCATTTAAAAAGTGAATATTTTCTAATTAATCTGTTTATTTTTCTTGCCAAGTTTTTTATACATAAGTATAAATTTATGTCTATAAAGCCCCTATTTGCACTTTTTTGTAAAGACTTATTTAAATATTATTTAAATACTCTTTGTACCTCCAACAACTCCAAAGCATTGAAAAGCAGTGCACTATGTAATGAATATAATGTCTTGGCATTATTGTAAAATATATCTGTAGTATTGTGTACTATGTATACCCCTGGCTTGTTTTAAAAAAATAAATAAATAAATATATATATATATATATATATATATATATATATATATATATATATAATATTTAAAGATAACTATGTATAATTATTTCATCATTATATATTTAATTATTGTTATATGAGGGGCTTTCTCAGCAAATATTTACATATGCGATTAATCACGATTAATTAATCAGGATACCATATAATTAATTCGATAAAAATTTGAATCAATTGACAGCCCTAATATATATATATATACACTACCGTTCAAAAGTTTGGGGTCACTTGTCTGAAATTTTTCTCATGATCTTAAAAATCTTTTGATCTGAAGACATTTGCTTAAATGATTGAAATTAGTTTTAGAGACAAAAATATAATTGTGCCAATATATTAATTTATTTAATTACAAAACTAAAATTTTATTTAAAAGAAAAAATATGTTTTTGAAATGGATGACCGAATAATTAAGAAAAACATCCACTAAGTGCCCTGCATATAGATGGGAACTCCTTCAATACTGTTTAAAAAGCATCCCAGGGTGAAACCTCAAGAAGTTGTTTGAGAAAATATCAAGAGTGCATGTCTGCAAATTCTAGGCAAAGTGTGGCCACTTTTAAGATGCTAAAATATAACACAGTTTTGGGTTGTTTAGTCACAGCATAATTCCCAAATTTTCATTTCTGTTATTCCATAGTTTTGATGACTTTACTATTATTATAAAATGTGAAAAAAAATAAAAATAATAATAAATAAAGAATGAGTAAATGACCCCAAACTTTTGAACGGTAGTGTATATATATACATAATTTTTATTTTATGTATTTCGCTTTTTTACTTTTATTTCATGAATATTAAGCACCCCCCCCCCCCCCCCCTCCATTCTTATTGTCTATATATATATATATATATATATATATATATATATATATATATATATATATATATTAACTGATATATTATTTACATTTTAAAGTATTTATAATATAGTATTATTTTTGTTGTGCATTTATGGTTATTTAAATAAATTAATAATAATAATAATAATAATAATAATAATAATTGCATAACAGTGATTTACAGCTAAAAAAAGATATTATAGTGACGAGTTAATCGTAAATAATAAATAACCGTTAATAATAATGGAAATATAGGCTATGAAAATCAATGTGCTAAACGGTCATTAAAATAAGCTTAATTTTCTTTATGCAAAATATATTATTGTTTTTCCATTTTGAAAGCGACAATTAAGCCTTGACTAAGTTTGAATGTTGATTGTATGACTATCATTGTTGCACTCATGTTATAAAATGCCATATAAACACAATCAAGCTACTGTATATCCCTCCAGTGGCACCACAGAGATTAATTCTACTAGTGTTGTGTTCTAGTCCACCTTAGTCAAGTCTCAGTCTAGTCTGAGTCTTTAAACAATCGAGTCCGAGTCCAAAAGGGGCCATGTCGGACTCAAGACTGAGTCCATAACAGGCTTAGTCCGAGTCAAATCTGAGTCTTTAAACAATCGAGTCCGAGTCCAAAAGTGGCCGAGTCGGACTCAAGACCATGTCCATAACAGGCAGAGTCAAGTCTGAGTCTTTAAACAATCGAGTCTGAGTCCAAGAGGGGCCATGTCGGACTCAAGACCGAGTCCATAACAGGCAGAGTTCGAGTCAAGTCTGAGTCTTTAAACAATCGAGTCCAAGTCCAAAACGGGCCATGTCGGACTCAAGACCGAGTCCATAACAGGCCGAGCCGAGTCAAGTCTGAGTCTTTAAAGAATTGAGTCTGAGTCCAAAAGGGCCCATGTCGGACTCAAGACTGAGTCCATAACAGGCTTAGTCCGAGTCAAGTCTGAGTCTTTAATCAAGTCTGAGTCCAAAAGTAGCCGAGTCGGACTCAAGACCATGTCCATAACAGGCCGAGCCGAGTCAAGTCTGAGTCTTAAATCAATCAAGTCTGAGTCCAAAAGTGGCCGAGTCGGACTCAAGACCATGTCCATAACAGGCCGAGCTGAGTCAAGTCTGAGTCTTTAAACAATCGAGTCCGAGTCCAAAAGGGGCCATGTCGGACTCAAGACCGAGTCCATAACAGGCTGAGTCCGAGTTAAGTCTGAGTCAATAATCAATCGAGTCTGAGTCCAAAAGTGGCCAAGTCAGACTCAAGACCGTGTCCATAACAGGCAGAGTCAAGTCTGAGTCTTTAAACAATTGAGTCTGAGTCCAAAAGGCACCATGTCGGACTCAAGACCGTGTCCATAACAGGCCGAGTCAAGTCTGAGTCTTTAAACAATCGAGTCCAAAAGTGGCCGAGTCAGACTCAAGACCGAGTCCATAACAGGCTGAGTCCGAGTCGAGTCCGAGTCTGAATGAATCTGTTCATGAATCTGAATTAAAATTGTAACCAAGACAAAACTGTCCATCAACACACTTCTTATTGCATTCTGTTGACTTTTTCAATTATTTGTTGATTTTTCCCACCCAAAAATAGACTAAAGAAAGTGAAAGCCGCGTTAGTCATTACAACCAGAGTTATTATTATTTCTAAATTTAATTCATTTTCAATTTGTCCATTCAATTTAGTTTAGTTTTATTTAAAATTATGGGTGAAATAGATGTAATGTAATTAATTAAATACATTTAATGTGTTTAATACATTTAATAAATGTTAATATTAAAACATTTATATAACGCACACTAAAATTAAACAGAAAATAAAAACAGGAAAGATCAGATGCAATTAGAAATGTATTTTTATTCTACTATACTTCACACTTTTCAGTTCTCCTGCTGTGCCCAGGAGTAGCCTAAAGTACTTCCCTAAAGTCAAGATCAAATTATATTATGACAAACTCTCATGAGCTGACATGTTGGTCTTTTCACATTATATTTAGTATGGATAATAGGTGAATACAGACTTCTCAACTAGTGTTCTTCATTGTATTTTTCTTCAACGACTTTTTTAGTGCTATAGTAGATGTATATCTATCAAAACATAGCAAAGAACTAAGAAAGAATAGCCTGGACTTTATGTGACCCAGGAGAGGACGTGTGAGGTTACTGAAAGTGCTGATGTTGCCAGAAACACAATAATGGTACTATGATATGAGAACACTGAGATGCACAGTAAAGTTAAAGATTAACACGAACCAATAATCAAAATAACCGTATTATTATGCTAAGATTGTGATCAAAATGTTAAGCGGGCGAGAGAGGTAAAAAAAGTACTTTGAAAGAGTGCACGCTGCCAATCTCAGCCAGAATAATCACACATAAGGAAGTGCCAAATACTCTGGATGATAGCACTAACTGTAGAGAGCACATCATTATGAAGACAAAGACAAATCCTGCACATTTAGAGGCAGTTTTGAAATCCCAGCTGGACGTTTTTTTCAGGTCTGAACGCAAAGAGGACATGTCTGGGGAAAAGATGATGTACGGACAACCCTATGTTACATTATAGTATTGTTCGTTTTTCAACTTGCATTGCAAGCACCATGGACTCGGCCGGACTCTGCAAAAACATCCCAAGTCCGAAAGGCTCGAGTCCGAGTCAAGTCCGAGTAAAAATGCATCAGAGTCCGTGACAAGTCCAGGTCCAATCTGAACTCGAGCACCGCAACTCTAAAAGTCATTCTGAAGTGAAAGCTAATTCCAATGTCAATCGGTTAAAGGGGTTTGGATGTTCTCAATCTTGACCCTTCTGCAGAGGTACCGAGGTTTGCACCATGACGCTCCATCATAATGGCATTTATCTGAATATTGTACAATTTATCTCAAAGTGCAACAAGCACTATACGATAAAACTCTGAAATCTTTTTAGGCCAGTGACTGTCGGGCCGCTTGATTGATCCGTCTGTGCCCACATCCTGAGATATAGGAACTGAACGGAGCCATCACAGATGCCCGCTGCGAGGGCCATACACACACAAATACACACACATATACACAACATTGAAAAACATTTCTTAACCAGTGATGCACACGCCCAAACATCCAAAAGAAAAGCAAAACTCACCAACTCCATATCGTTCAGAGCTAGTTCTAGTCCAGGGACCCATGACTGAAATAGAAATACGTTCGGTGTGTTTTGCTTCCCTCTCCGTCTCCTTTCTATTTGTAATTTATCTGGGTGAGAAAGTGAAAAAGAACTAGAATAAATCGCTCCTCCTTCTCTCTGTCCGTCTGCTCTTCCTCTTCCTCTTTTGCACTCACATTTGGCCCCAACATTTAATTGTCATTCAAATGTGATGCAACAGGACCTTCAATGTGTCTGCATGCCATTATGAGTAAAGCTCACATTTCAATGGTTTTTATTGATTAAAATGGACATTTTACTCCATTAACTTGACTAACAGTAAATATCCCCCCAAAAATCCTATTTTTCATGTTACATTTACATTTATGCATTTGGCAGACGCTTTTATCCAAAGTGACTTACAGTGCACTTATTACAGGGACAATCCCCCCGGAGCAACCTGGAGTTAAGTGCCTTACTCAAGGACACAATGGTGGTGGCTGTGGGGATCAAACCAGCAACCTCCTGATTACAATTTCTGTGCTTTAGCACACTACGCCACCACCACTCCATACCTCCATTACCTCACTGTGATTGGGCGGACCGAGTTTCTGTCTACCCAGTAGTGGTGTTGCATGCATTCTTGTGCATGCAACTTTAAATCGTAACAAAGTAGAAAATTAGAAAAGTTTCATAAATGCTGTTTTTACACTGGAGGGGAAGTTTTTGAGTTCTGAAAGTGTGTTTTCATTCTACAATTAATGCTTTTCATTGGCACTTTTATCTCCCTGGATTCAATATAATATGAACCTTTAAATGTCTAGAGAGCACAGATTATATTAAAAACTGCTCTGTCCTGTTCTACTGTGTGATGGAGCATGTGAATCACTAGTGGCTCATGTTACATCATTGATGGAGGTAGGCATCTGGTTTGGGCAAAAATATCATGATTCCCAAGTTGTTTTGTTTGTGCATCCAAGAGACTGAATACATGAATTTTTCAACAAACAAACAAACAAACATGTATTGTGCACATATATACAAGCTTAATAACCAATATTATTTTGCAATGCAATACCACCTGCAGTCAATAGAGGCCAGTATATACACAGCAAACAAGTTTCTTGTTGTCTTTTTTGAACTGAGACATGATTAGCATTATTAATCAGAGGGCTTTCTCAAAACATGTAATCCCAAACTTCAGTGAGTAACACATCCTGCACTATTTGTTTTATGGAAATTAATAAAACCTCAAATTGCACGGTTTCTTGAGAGGTGCGCTATTCCTTTTCTAAAGGATCAGATGAGAAAACAGGTGGGAAAAATCCCATAGACTTACATTAAAGGAGAGACCCAAGCCATATCTCAAGACCAGATTTATCATAAAGACCAGGGGCATAAAGCATCCAGTTCACGACCATACAGAACACCCTAGCAACCAACTTCAAAATGCCCTGGCAACCACGCAGAACTCTCTTGCATCATGACGGAGAATTATGCAGTCAGATTTATTCTCCAAAAGAGACTCATACAAAGCTATAATTCACCACTTTAGTGATTGAAATCCCAAATATGCAATTAGATTAAACGTATAATGCCATTTATTCCCGTGAAGGTGCATTTTATAGACCTAATCACTTTAGGAAGTGTTCATCTCGTTGCCATTTTATATACTGTATAACAATCATAATAATTATAATCTTTTCTGCAAAAATAAATAAATAAAATTAAACAAAAATCCCATTATTTTGAAGGAGGGTCATAAGCCGTGTCTAGAGACCACAATCATAGTGACTTGGGGGTGGGCTGTTTTGACTTGGAACTAGCAACCACCCAAAACGCCCTAGCAACCACCTTACAGTACACATAGACAACACACGCCCACAGCATGCTTGATTTTATTGATGAGGTGTTATCAGTGTGAGCACATTCACATATACACACATTCACACATGAAACTGTGTATTTATCTCTTAAATCACAGCCTTTGCGGTTTAATAATCACACTTATGACATGCGTGAGCACAGTATCGGGCCCAATTCCAATAATCACTATTAAAAGCAAGTTCTCACGTTAACAAGTTTATCAGTGAGAATGAGCTTCTTTCCAAAACTCATTAACGACAAGAAGATTTATACTGACCAATGATAAGGGCCACCTTAATGAGTCATGGGTCATTTTTTGAGCTTTAAACAGAGAGAGAGAGAGAGAGAGAGAGAGAGAGAGAGAGCGTTTGTGCACAGAGAGAAGAGCAAGTGTACTAGTATAGTGAAGATCGCCCAAGGTAAGTTACGCTACTACTGTACTGCTATAAATCTGACATTAAATCTCATTGCTCAAAATTGATCAAACATTCCATTTAATTAGCTGTAACTGAATGGCTGAATCTTAGAAGCACAGATCAATGCATTCCAGGGGTGTTTCTAGTGTTTTAAGAGACTAGGGGCTTAGTCCAGACACAGACCCACTGCACCCACAAAATACAGCTAAATGCATTCCTGGCATGTTTTGGAAGAACGCTTTATTCCGTTTCAGTAACAACTCTTTCTGTTAATGCACACCATACTCTGTCTTTCATGGTGTCCACATCATATTTTACTAATTGTTGTCTGTCTTTGGTCATGGGAGGAGTCGTACAAAGTAAGCGGTGCACTCGTATGATTGCAAGACACGCAAGTAGACATCTGTTTATAATTGCTTAGAATATTAATATATTGGAATTGGATCAAAAGTCCCGGGGGTAGTACAAAAAGACCCCAGGGCTTAAGTCCCAAAAGCACAGGCCTAACGATGCCACTGATGCATTCAAAAATGAAAATAGGCCCAAATATTGTGGGACAGATGAATGGATGGATGGATAGATAGATAGATATAAAGACAGGACGGACGGACGGACGGACGGACGGATAGATAGGTAGATACAAAGACAGAGAGACAGACAGATGAATGGATGGATGGATAGATAGATAGATATAAAGACAGGACGGACGGACGGATGGACGGACGGATAGATAGGTAGATACAAAGACAGAGAGACAGACAGATGGATGGATGGATGGACAGAGACAGACAGATGGATGGATAGATATAAAGACAGAGAGACAGACAGATGGATGGATGGACAGACAGATGGATGGGTAGATAGATAGATATAAAGACAGAGAGACAGACAGATGGATGGATGGACAGACAGATGGATGGATAGATAGATATAAAGATGGATGGATGGATGGATGGATGTATAGACAGAGAGACAGACAGATGGATGGATAGATAGATATATAGACAGAGAGACAGACAGATGAATGGATGGATGGATGGATAGATATATAGACAGGGATGGATGGATGGATAGATAGATATGTAGACAGAGAGACAGACAGATGGATGGCTGGATGGATAGATATATAGACAGAGAGAGACAGACAGACAGAAAGACGGACGGACGGACGGACGGACGGACGGATAGATAGATAGATATAGACAGAGAGACAGACAGATGAATGGATGGATGAATGGATGGATGGACAGATGGATGGATAGATATATAGACAGAGACAGAAAGATGGATGGATGGATGGACAGACAGATGGATGGATAGATAGATATATATAGACAGAGAGACAGACAGATGAATGGATGGATGGATGGATAGATATATAGACAGGGATGGATGGATGGATAGATAGATATATAGACAGAGAGACAGACAGATGGATGGATGGATGGATGGATGGATGGATGGATGGCCGGATGGATAGATATATAGACAGAGAGACAGACAGATGGATGGATGGATGGATGGATGGATGGATGGATGGACAGACAGATGATAGCTATATAGACAGAAATGGATGGATGGATGGATAGATATATAGACAGAGAGACAGACAGATTGATGGATGGATGGATGGATGGATGGATGGATGGATGGATGGATAGATATATAGACAGAGAGACAGACAGATGGATGGATGGATGGATGGCCAGATGGATAGATATATAGACAGAGAGACAGATGGATGGATGAATGGATGATGGATAGATATGTAGACAGAGAGACAGACAGATGGATGGATGGATGGATGGATAGATATATAGACAGAGAGAGACAGAAAGATGGATGGATGGATGGACAGACAGATTGATGGATAGATAGATATATATAGACAGAGAGACAGACAGATGAATGGATGGATGGATGGATATATAGACAGAGAGACAGACAGATGGATGGATGGATGGATGGATAGATATATAGACAGAGAGACAGATGGATGGATGAATGGATGGATGGATAGATATATAGACAGAGAGAGACAGATGGATGGATGGATGGATGGATAGATATATAGACAGAGAGAGACAGACGGATGGATGAATGGATGGATAGATAGACAGAGAGACGGATGGATAGATAGATATGTAGACAGAGAGACAGACAGATGGATGGATGGATGGATAGATATATAGACAGAGAGACAGACGGATGGATGAATGGATGGATAGGTATGTAGACAGAGACAGACAGATGGATAGATGGATGGATGGACGGATGGATAGATAGATAGATATATATATAGACAGAGAAACAGACAGATGGATGGACGGACGGACGGATGGATGGATGGATGGATGGATATGTAGACAGAGAGACAGACAGATGGATGGATGGATGGTTATGTAGACAGAGAGACAGACAGATGGATGGATGGATGGATATGTAGACAGAGAGACAGACAGACAGATGGATGGATGGATGTATGGATGGATGGATGGATGGATGGATGGATGGATGGACAGAGACAGACAGATGGATGGATGGACGGACAGGTGGATAGATATATAGACAGAGAGGCAGACAGACAGATGGATGGATGGATGGATGGATATGTAGACAGAGAGACAGACAGACAAACGGATGGATGGAGGGATGGATGGATGGATATGTAGACAGAGAGACAGACAGACGGATGGATGGATGGGGGGGTGGTTGGGTTGGTATTCGAACTTGGGTCAAGCCTCGAGCCCTCCGCCAGGGACAGCGAGCCAAACACCTTTACTCTATCCTCATTGCAGGATTACATTAACTTGCAAACTACTGAAAAAAGGCATTTGAAAAGTACCAAAAATAAATGAGGAAGGCTTGGTGAAAAGTTTCAAATGTAGTTTTAATGAGACCCTCATTTAATAAAAATAAATATGTGAAAATCAGTTAATTTAACATTCTGATTTTATTCCCCCAATGTATAGATTTGGGGGATTCGGTTTATATACATCCTGTACAGTTGCTTGATCAACTCACTTTTGGCGCCCCTCAGTGGATACACACGGGTGCATACGCCAAACAACACTTACCGGTTTGGCCACTGGGGGCAGTGTTTTGAATTTCGGTAAGTGTAGACCAATTTTAGCATAACAAAAGTCAACCTACTGTTTCTGATTTCACTGTGACTGAGTCAACCTCATGGACATAAAATAGCCTAAAGTTAATCAAATTAAATATCTGACAGTCACTATTGTAGCCATTTTATGAAACAAACATTTATGAGATGTGTGTTAAACTATTTAAAGATCATGGTTTATTTTTCAGATTTATTATTATGTTTATATTTACAATTGCATTTGTATTGGCATTTTTCCACCTGCTGTTATAGAGTCACTGCAAAAGGGGCCGATGGAAGAAGTTGGAGAGAGAAAAATGATTTATTTGACCGATTTAATGTATTAGTGTTTCAATATATCAATATTTTTTTTCAAAATCAACCGGTACAAGTGAAAAGCATGCCGATTCAATCACTGTTAATACAAGCCATGATTTGTAAAGCAGCAGCATGTTTCAGCATATCGTCGACAGTTCGGCCCCGTTTCGTAGCCGTCCCACCGGGAAAAGTCCCGGATCTCCCTATGGCCATTCCGCCCTGGTTTCAGCTCTTTTATTACAGCTAAAGTCAGAGTTCTCACGCTTTTGTATCTTTCTCATTTACAATAGCTGACTCAAAAGAACAACACTGACAAATTATAGATCATGGATTGCATTTATATATCCCTGCTGAAACAAACAACAATCAAACAAACAACAACAACAAAACAGCTTAAACCAGCCAAAGCTGATTGGTTGGGTTTAGCTGGTCAAACTGGTTTTTAGAGTAAATGTTGTAAATATATGAATAAATATATTACCCTGTATATTAAGACATTAAAATGGACTGCACTGTAGGAATGACCCATTTAAATGCTTCTCTTTTAAACAGAGGAAGTGGACAGAATGTGTGCAGTATCTCAGTATGGCCAGCAGAGGGAAACAAACATCAGTCTAACATCACCTGGCCACAACTGATAATATAGAGGGTCTGACAAGAGGATGGATAGATTGGGGGACAGATGGATGGAGGACTGGCGCTGGAGTATGGACATTTATGGACAACATTTTGAATATATCCCTAAGAGCTTACTAAACTTTCTGTTTTTGTGTATTCAATGTATGCCGTTATTAGCATGTATGTTTTCACAGAATTGAACCCATGATCTTGGCATTGCTAACACCATGCACTACGAGTTGAGCTATAGAAACTCAGAAAATGTTTTAGTTTGTCTGGCTGTGTACGCAGCTAAAAGCCCATATAACGTCTCAAACCTCTTAATCGTGTTGCTAGCGGTTACAGACTTTCTGTTGGGTGCCCCTGTGCTGACATTTTCTATCCTCTACCAAGTTACAGGCAATTGGCCACTGGGTACGCACTTCTGCAACATTTACGTCTCGTTGGACGTCATGCTATGCACCACTTCCATCCTCAATCTCTTCGCCATTAGCTTGGACCCAGGGATGGACTGGTAATCTAGCATACCGGGCATTTTCCCGGTGGGCAGGCGCACTTTGGGGCAG
>JAVLUX010000158.1:317500-322500 GCA_032164185.1 Moxostoma hubbsi | reverse complement strand
TTGCTTTATTTAAAGAAAAGGAGGGACGAGACGAATGCTTCTCTTACACAACAACACAAACAGGCTTATCTAATGGGATCTATTTGGCTTGCAAAAAGTACAAGGAAAAGCAGAAAAATGAAAAAGACACTTGCAGCGTGCATACACACCCCCTCACCCCCATCCGACTGCCTCTGTGAGGAGCAATCTGCTCCGAGTGTGTGTCCGTGCCAGCTTCCGCTCTCCGCATGAGTGTGTGTGTGAGCGCGTATGTCTCTGTTGTCATTTGCATCTGTGTGATTTGAGTCTTTCCGTGCTTCTGTGTTTATTATACGTGAGATGCAGACAGAGATACAGATTCAAACACGCTGGCGTTTGCCCATGCAAAACGTCCTGCCACTGTTGCTTTGTGCATTCTTACTGGTCCAAGTCAAATGAGCCCACCCTTAATATCTTATATAATAATAATAATAATAATAATAATAATAATAACTATAAAATGTTCTGTCTAAAAAATATTCTGGTCTCTAGATATGGCTTGTGTATCTTTGTCCGTGTGTATCTAAGGGATTATGTTTCACCCAGTTATATGGTCTCATCTGCCAGGTGAAAGTAACAGCACACCTCTCCTTAACAAGCCACATGATTCACTCTATGTTTCATGTTGGTGGCCCAAAAGGTGCGGGACGAGTTACACTGTGTTCAATAGTTGTATGGGCAATGGTAATAGTAGAGAAGGCAGAGAGAAACACACAGAAAATGAGACAGACAGTTAGAAAGAAAAAGATGGCAAAAAGGGCAGCTGCTGTCTGCCCCGCCCCCAGGGGTCCTCTCACCAATCAGCACAACTCGCCATGAATCAATTATCACCAGAGGAAGGGGGGCGGAACACACCATCATCCTGCACCGCGTACTGTCTTTGACAATAAACATCATAAACATACCCACACTATCACACACACATTACTGCAGCTAGTCAACACATAAACACACTGAGCTTTTTATATATATATATATAGAAATATTCAGTTTATGATTATAAAGGTAAGCGTTTTAAGGTGCCAAACTGGTCAATGTGTCTTTCCACTTAAAACTGAGGTGTGGAACTGTATGCATGTTAAAATATTTTCCTCGTATCCCAGTTTAACTTTTAAGTAATCCATTTCTCTCCGTATTTGAGCATCCCGCCACAGCCACAATGAGTGCGTTTAAAGCCGTGGCCAAAAGTGTTGGCAGTGACATACATTTTGTGTTTCACTATGTCTTCTGCTTTAGTTGTTGCAGTGTTGATTCACATCGTTTCTAGATTATTATGCAGAGTGATCAGATGCATTTTCAATAAATGCAAAAAGCTTCACTGGCCAAAAAAATTGACTTAAAACCCAAATTTCACAGATTTTTGGCCCTGGCACAAAATGACCAGCAAACATCATTTCACTAATCATATCAGCAGCACCTGGGAAAGTGTGAACGAGTACTAGTCAGGTGAAATCACTCTATCATTCTGATTGGATTATAAGAGCAGACTGAATGCTATAAAAGGAGGGAAGAAGTGCTTCCAATCATTGTGTTCTTGTTAGACGTGCAGACATCATCGCTTTGCATCAAAATGGCCTCACATGCAAGGAAATTGCTGCAAAGAATTTTGCACCTGAAAGAACCATTTACCGAATCATCAAAAACTTCAAGGAAAGCGGTTCAACTGCAGTGAAGAAGGCTTCAGGACGTCCCAGAGTGTCTAGCAGGCGCCAGGACCATCTCCTCCTGATGAGTCAGCTATGGGATCGTGTCACCACCAGTGCAGAGCTGCTCAGTATTGGCAGCCGGTGCATCTGCACACACAGTGAGGCGAAGACTTTTGGACAATGGCCTTGTGTCAAGAAGGGAAGCAAAGAAGCCACTTCTCTCCAAGAAAAACATCAAGGACAGACTGAAATTCTGCAGGAGGTACAAGGATCGGACAGCAGAAGACTGGTGCAAAGATATTTTCTCTGATCAAGCCCCCTTCCGACTGTTTGGGACATCTGGAAAATCGATAGTCCGGAGAAGAAAAGGTGAACGCTACCATGAGTCCTGTGTCATGCCAACAGTGCAGCATCTTGAGACCATCCATGTGTGGGGTTGCTCTTCATCACAGGGAGTGGGCTCGCTCACAATCCTGCACTAAAACACTGCCATGAATAAAGAATGGTATCAAAACGTCCTGCAAGAGCAACTTCTCCCAACGACCCAGGAGCAATTTGGTGATGATCCGTGCATTTTCCAGCATGATGGAGCCCCGTGTCACAAGACAAGAGTAATAATGAAGTGGCTCGGAGATCATTACATTGAAATTTTGGATCCGTGGCCAGGCAACTCCCCGGATCTTAATCCCATAGAGAACGTGCGGTCAATCCTCAAAAGGCGAGTGGACAAACAGAATCCCACAAATTGTGATCAACTCCGAGCACTAATAAGGCAAGAATGGATCGCCATCAGTCAGGATTTGGCCCTGAAGCTGATATCCAGCATGCCAGAGTGAATTGCAGAGGTTATGAAGAACAAGGGTCAACACTGTAAACACAGACTCTTTGCACATATTGAGTGTTTTTGCCAATAAAAGCCTTTAAAGCTCACTAAATGCTTATCATCGTTTTCCAGTATACCATAGAAACATGCGACGAAATAATCTACAAATGCTGAGGCAGCAAACTTTACAAAACACAAAATGTCACTGCCAATACTTTTGGCCACGGCTGTACATGCAAACAAATATGCTGATAACTATCAAAAATCAGTTTATTCAACTAAACCAACAATGTACATGAGACCTGAAATCATCAGATTATTCTCTGCTTTTGACGAGAAAACGTAAACAGTCATGTGCACAACACCTACGCACATTGGATAAGCCAGTGAGCACACCGATAAAGGTGTTTACATGCAAGACGTTGAGGGACATCAAGACATGTCATTTTTTTCATAGAGGTCAATGGGGTCCAAGCTTTCAAGCTCCAAAAAGGTCAACATTAAGGTGATCCATATGACTTGAACAAGGACGGATTACGAACCGAGAGGCCCATGGGCCGGTACGCCGATGTTTTTTCCCACTTTTGCTGTGTTGTGCAGACAATAATTACATAAGTTAAATGCTGAAATACACTGCGTTACACTGCGTAAATACACTAAATGCACTGGCGTTACCATGGTTACTCAAGGTTACCTTGCACATATTTAGGCTATGAAGGCACTTTCTCTATATCATTAAACATTAAATGCATACAGGATTTAAACATTTTAAAGTCATCTATACTGTTGCAAGAATTTTGTCGCTTATATGAATTTAAGCCATCAGCTTTGTACACACAATTGACTGAGGAAGTGTACGTAGATGCAGTGGTAATTAATGTATTGTCTATGTACTCCATTTTAAGAGAGATTAGTCCATCCTATGACCAACATGATACAGGCAGAGGTCAGTGAGGGGAATCGCAGTCCAGCTGGAAGCTTGTCGCAGTTCATTTCTGGCGAAGTCCATCTTAAGTCCAAGGTTCAGGCAGTGGGCACTGACGTATCCCATGTTTCAGGGTTGGAGCTGACAGCAGTTCATCCTCTGTGAAGTCCATCATAGTAGACTGAAGGGAAGTCTGGCTGGAACAGGCTGCAGTTAGTAGTCATCAATCGGCGACACAACACATAACAGTTGGCATCTAACATCAGGCAGGACCGGAGCTCTATCGTGCAGGCTCTGGTAACCTCGGGAAATGTATAGCACATATTGTAGTGTATAATATTAGCATAGAGGCTGTTCACATTATAGCAGAGTTATAAAATATGCTTCCGGCAGACATAATGCAGCATAATGGATAAATTTGGTGTATGCCTGGCTGAAGAGAGAAGTCTTTTGTCTAGACTTAAACTGAAAAAGTGTGTCTGAGACCCGAACAGTGCTAGGAAGTCTATTCCAAAGTTTCCAAAGGATCTACCTCCTTTTGTGGATTCTGATATTCAAGGTGGTATTAACAGGCACGATAGAAGGTCACTGATGTATTGTGGAGATAAACCGTTCAAAGCGTTGCAAGTAGTTAACAGAATTTTAAAATGATTATGAAACTTCACAGATAGCCAATCATATTTCTTGGTTTTCGTCAGCATACTTAGCTGCTGCATTATGAATGATCTGAAGTTTATTTATTGAACCTGCAGGACCATCCTATCAGTAATGCATTACAATAATCCACTCTTGAGTTCGGGAACCCATAAATTCGATTTTTGGCATCAAAAACGAGAGTCGTAACTTGGCAATATGATTTTCAAAGGTCAGATTGCTATCAAACATAACACCCAAGTTCTTCGCTGTTGAAGATGACATAACAGTACATCCATCAAATGTCAAATTATATTTTAGTGGCTTATTTTTAGAGGTTTTGGGGTCAAATAATTAGCACCTCTGTTTTGTCAGTACTGAGTAGAAGGACATTTCTGGCCATCCAATCTTTGAAATCTGATACACTCTGCTAACTTGGAGAATTGGGAAATTTTGTCCGTTTTTTTTTTGGAAATATGAAGTTGGGTATCGTTGGTGTAACAGTGAAAACTAATTCCACGGTTCCAGATAATGTCTCCTAGCGGGAACATATATATATATATATATATATATATATATATATAGAGAGAGAGAGAGAGAGAGAGAGAGAGAGAGAGAGAGAGAGAGAGAGAGAAAGAAGAGGCCATGCTTGTAATTATTAAATATCTCACTCTGATTCTACAACTTCATAATGATGCCTTGTTTGGTTTCTGAGGCATCACTGTGTGTGCACGCAAGTGTGTGTGTGTGTGTGTGTGTGTGTGTGTGTATGTGTATGTATGAGGGTCATTTATCTTGCTCAAGCTGTTTGTATAAAAGCCCCTCCAGCTCGTCCCACACAACTCAATTTGACCATCTCACAAAACATTATTAACTACCAAACTCTCTCTCTCTCTCTCTCTCTCTCTCTCTCTCGCAGGAAGAGTAGCTGCTTTCTTGTGCTCTGCGTTGGGAT
>JAVLUX010000158.1:300000-312500 GCA_032164185.1 Moxostoma hubbsi | reverse complement strand
CAGGCTTTTCAGCCAAATTTAAATGGCAAAACTATTACGCCGCATATTGTTTTGGCCAACAAATATATATAATTACTGTACTGACATGTGACAACCTGCCCCAAACTCATACTTTTCTCCTAAATTTGATTATGCTCACTTGTTTTGAGTAATGACCCAATGTGATGACACAATGGAGGATATAATTCACACAACTTATTATAATCTTGAAGGGTTATTGACAACGTGTTTGAAACCAACAAAATCTATGCACCCCGCATTTGGACAATTGGCCTTTTGTTGCCGAGATATCACCCTTGTGACAACTAGCCCCGCTCTCCCAAACTGCCTGCTACTTGAAAATGGCTATAACATTGCCTAAAATCTCCTACAGCGTGCCACACGGAAAAGGAAATCATTAGGGTTTTGAACTACATGAGGTTAAGTAAATAATGACAGAATGTTTATTTTTGGTGCACTGTCCCTTTAAGAGTTTTCCCTCGTCCACTTCAAAGAACCCGAGAGTCTTTACAATACCCCTCTGTAAACATTCATCCCTGATGATCTTCATTAGCCGTACATTCTTCTTTGATAGATGGCAAATCCTTGCATTCATTTCCTCTTTTCTTCCGTACATTCAGGCTGTGCGGTTTTCTCTCCGTTCAGCAGCGCTCAAACCAGCCGAGCGCTCAACCATCACACTAGAGAGACAATCCAGACGCACATCCTCTCTCTCCCTCTGTCTCTCTCCGTCTCTCATGTCTCAGTCCAATGCAAAGCCCTCGAGGTGTTTGAAAGGCAATGTCAAGTGAAGTATTGTCTTTTTTGCGTCACATCAAAATATCAGTTTTCTGACGTTTCCTGTTTGTTAGAAGACACTTAATGGCCAAAAGTATGTGGACGCCATCTAATAAAGGAATATTTTCTTAAAGCAACCCACTCACTATCAGTGTCAGAACAACACTGGAGAACAACCAATTGCATCCGTTCAAACAGTAAAAACCTTCATTTAGAGGATTAAAAATTCTTCTATGCATTTAGTCGCACACACACACACACACACACACACACACACAAACACACACTCTCTCTCACACACACACACTCTCTCACACACACACACTCTCTCACACACACATTCACTCTCTAACACACACACACAGTCACTCACACACACAGTCTCTCACTCTCACACACACACTCTCTCACTCTCACACACACACATTCTCTCACTCTCACACACACACATTCTCTCACTCACACTCTCTCACACACACACATTCTCTCACTCACACTCTCTCACTCACACACACACACAAACAGTCACTCACACACAGACACACATTCACACACACACAGTCTCACGCACACACACACACACTCTCTCACTCACACAGTCACACACACACACAGTCACACACACACACACGCAGTCACACTCACACACAGTCACACACAGTCTCACACACACACACACACAGTCACACACGCAGTCACACTCACACACAGTCACACACAGTCTCACACTCACTCACTCACACACAGTCACACACAGTCTCACACTCACTCACACACACTCACACACAGTCTCACACTCACTCACACATAGTCACACACAGTCTCACACACACACACACACACACACTCGCACACACACCGACACACACACACACACTCACACACACACACACTCACACACTCACACACACACCTCAACTAAAGCCTAGTCCAGGCACAACTAATCCAAATGCCAATCACTCCCAAACATTGCGATTCAGACTGTACCGTTTCTAAAATAAAGAAATAAAAACCCTTTTCAGGTTGAAATGAGCACGATGTGATCCCAGATTTCCCTGAATCTATCAGAAACATCAGTCATCTGTGCCTCAACATCTGTGCGCAGACATATTAATACATTTTAAAAAGCCCTCTGGTGTTTCAATCAACTGTCTGATCCATGCATCATAATTTCACCCTAACACAAATCTGAATGCCTGAAATAAATCCACATTTGGAAACGTTCATTTCGGGAAAACTGTGAGATTTGTGAGAGATGAATATATCCAATGATTATAGAGATTCACACAGCCCGAGGAAGAGTCCCTTCAAACTGCTGAAACTGTTTTCCTCACCTACTTTTATTGCGAATTCTGCGGTTATATGTGTGTGTTTGTGGATGTGTCCCGATGTCTCATATATACTGTACAGTAATGGAGCTTGTTAGAAAAATCCTTATGACACATCAACATAGACTGTGAAACTTTGTTTTTCAATGCACATCCAAAAACTATTTTCCGAAGCATTTGCTTGTGCTCTCTGGAAAACATACCTGATGCATTTACCATGGTTAACCCTTTAATGCATGGGTAGTTCAGCATTACACACGCTGGTCTAAACTGTAAACAAATTCAACTTCAGTTGTGTCATTTCAACTTAAAATAATCAATTAAGTCAACTTTTATGCCATTTACATCAGAGCCACTGGCATTTGTAAACAGTGAGCACATACGACATCAGTGTGATGGTGATGGTTGAACATACAGGCTTTTGAGCACCCTCAGTTTGATCACTGACCCTCCGACACACCCCTCTTTAAACGTTGTGCACCTCTGTGAAATGGAAGGTTAAATTTCACTGTTGTAAGTCTGTAAAGCCGGACGGTACCACAGAAAATCAGGACATATGTGGGAATTTAAATCTTTGATTTCGACTCGTATCTTTAAGTCACGGAAAGGTCTTGAAAACCCATGTGTCAGAATCTGAGGGGGCATCTTGTTGTGTTTGCTACTGAGCATGCCCACTGGAGAAGCATTGTGGCTGAAGACACTACCCACAATCCCCTGCTCTTGAAGATATTTATGTGTGTTTGGGCAAAGCGTGCCGACTTATGACTTAAAAAATGTTTAATTAATCTGCTTTGAATTAATAGATGTTTTATTATCTTTTGTTTTGTTTAAGGTCACCATCAGGGTCATTTGTGTTCGCTTCGATGAAATATCTTTATTAATAAAGTTGAGTCAACTTCTAAAAGTTTGAAGTACTTTTAACCTACTCCACCATTTAAGTTAGACCAAATTATTTGGTCAAAATATAGATCTACTTATATATATATATATATATTAGGAATGTTGATTTAACGCTTTAATTCAGTGCAATTAATTTTACATAAATAAATTAACGCAATTAATCGCAATGGATCCTAATAAGGAAGATTCCTGAGAAATGCTTGTAGTACCGCCTGTTTACTCCAGGGGGCAGTAAGTGAAACTTCAGCTGTATGAGCAACACACAGTTTACACAGTGAAGAAACACTTCAGCAGAACAACACAAACATGTGTTACAATTCTTGCGTTCAAAACACTTGATGGAGCTCAAATCTGATCTAAGAGATCTCAAGATGTGTTTAAAGATTGAGTATTAAACTATATTTAACTACACAGTGACCTAAACACTTGATGTTTATGATGCAACACACCCGAGACGCGACACAAGCATGTCTGACGCTACACAAGCATGTCTGACGCTACACAAGCATGTCTGACGCTACACAAGCATGTCTGACGCTACACAAGCATGTCTGACGCTACACAAGCATGTCTGACGCTACACAAGCATGTCTGACGCTACACAAGCATGTCTGATGAACTTTTCTGCACAAGAATGTAATGCATTTTAATTATCTGAATTTTTCCTATTTTATATATATATAATTTTTAAATATTTAAAGATAACTATGTATAATTATATATTGATATAAATATGTATAATCATTATATATTGAATTATTGTTATATGAGGGGCTTTCTCAGCAAATATTTGTATATGCGATTAATCGCGATTAATTAATCGGGACACCATGTAATTTGATTAAAAACATTTATCGATTAACAGTCCTAATATATTTTTTTTTTTTTATTATTATTATTTTTATTTATTTATTTTTTTTAAATATTGAAAATTATGGACAGTTGTACTTAGAAATTCTAGTTTATTGAACGTTTTGTGTTCGCTGAACTTATTGTATTAAGTTCATGTTAAGTTACTAAAACTATTTTGTCTGAAGTCGAATAAACTCAAAATTGCTTTGCAGCTGGTTGCTTTACTTTAAGTTTACTCAACATTTATTTTTTTACAGTGTAGCGACTCTGCATGTATATCCATCACAAATGAACTTACAAAACACACTTTTAAGACAAGTGAAAATAATATAAGCGGATGTTTTATTATGGCTGTATCAAAGAGATGCATCAAATCTGACTGTCAAACACACATTAAAATAACACAAGTGTGTGTATTTTCAGTCACTTATTGAGTCTAAATAGACTCACAACTTCCATCATTTCTGTAGTATGTCCACACGACAATAGCCAGATCAAACCGTTCATGTGTTACACTTGCTATAGTTGACTTTCTGCATCAAATAACAATGCAAATGTAAATCAAAGCATCTGAGTAACAAATCGCATGTAATATGTATGCGTGCGCTCATATGCAATACTGATAATTCATCATAATCAATGCTGTTCTCCCAGCGCGCGAGGAAACAGCTGTTCAACAACACCAGCGAGTTCACGCGCTATTGCTTTACATTTAATAGGCATTATTTAATATTGCATGAGGTGACAGAGGCTACGAGTTATTAAACAGACAAAATGCCAGTTTTGCTTTAGGGCAGAAAATATTCTCTCTATGCATTAGAGACTTTGGCCTTTAAAACTCCTGTGCATTCCCTGCCAACCCAGACGCATTGTCATATTCCCGTCTGTCTGTGCTGCGATGCTTTAACACACATCATAATAAAAAAACATGGTAGGTGTTTTTAAATGCTCTATTACTTACTGGCGTCAATTCATATTCCGCCATCACCGTTTCTAAAGTCTCGCACGACCCCCCCGAATATCACTCCATTCAACTTTCCTCCTCCATCTCTCCGTTCCGCGGATCCCGCGCGCGCGTGACAGCTCTTGCTCTCTGCTGAACTTGGGAAATTGATAACGCGGCGGAGACGCGCAATAATAACGACGCCCGCGGGCAGCGACACCCGGATCCCCTATTATGCAAATCCGGGGGTAATTTTAAAGACAAATCGTTCGCTTTTATTCCCTTATATTTCTGTCTTATACGTCTCCGTTTCTCCGGAGAATAAAACATTTAATATGTCGACCCCGATGATGGATCTGATCGTAAATAATTCCCAGCGAATGGAGGGGCGTTCACTAAATGAAGAGAAGAGGAAAAAAACAAGGATTTAGGGCTCAATACTGATAAACTTTTGTGAACACAAATTGTGAAAAATATATGCAATACAAATCCGACTGAGCAGCGGAAAGTGTTTATTAATAGCGGAGAAATAATAATAATAAAAAAAATAATAATTAATAATAATAAATAAAAATAGCAGTAAATTCGTTTATTGCGAAAGTCTTTTAAGTTTAAAAAGTGTTATATGCATAGGCCTGATTGTTTGTGCGTTTTTAGGGTATTAAAAACTCAAATACTGTAACAATATTATTAAAAAGTAATAACAGTCATATATTATTAATCTATATAGTACACTAATAGAATACATAAGTTTATTTTTAAATATTGCTATTTTTATTGTGAGTATATATATATGTTATTACTATAGTACTATATGTTATAGATTAATCGTGTGTGTGTGAAAGAGAGATAGAGATTATTTTTGTTATATATATATATATATATATATATATATATATATATATATATACAGACAATAAAAATAGCAATAGTTTTTAAAATAAACTTATGTATTCTGTAATCTATCTCTCTCTCTCTCTCTCTCATATATATATCTATATATCTATATATATATATATATATATATATATAATGTATATAATACAGAATACATTAGTTTATTTAAAAATATTGCTATTTTTATTGTGTGTATATATATATATATATATTATTACTATAGTACTATGTTATAGTTTAATTGTTTGTGTGTGTGTGTGAAAGAGAGATATAGAGATTATTTTTGTTAATGTTATTTTATATATATATATATATATATATATATATATATATAAAATATTATATATTACTATAAATCTAAAATTAACTGCACAAATAAATAATATTTATATAGTTTATTTGGCGATATTTGCATTATTTTCGTTTATTATTATATTTAAAACACCTATAATAATAATAATAATAATAATAATAATAATAATTGCTTCTAATAATTGCGTTTAAAATTAAATACAATTATTCTACCTCAAATTTACTACAAATGCTTCTACAAAAAAAAAAAAAAAAAAAAAAAACATGAGTCAAACCTCACGGGACATCCGGAGTAACGGAGTGACGAATGTGACCGTTCAGGAGTAATGACAGTCTATAACATAGATAATATAATAGATAATATATAATATAATACATTACAATATACAATAGATAATATAATACATTATTTTAAAATATTGCTATATTTATTGCAAACACACACAAAGTGATATAGTAAAATAAATAATAGTAATTTATATTATTGTTTTTTATATATGACTAATAATTATATTATATACTGTCCAAGTTATTAGACAAAAATTATTTTATTTATTCTATATGATAATTTGGCAACACTGTTTTTGAAACTTTCATGCCAATAATGCCCATTGAGAGAGAGAGAGAGAGAGAGAGAGAGAGAGAGAGAGAGAGAGAGACGATAAATACGCAAAGAAACCCCCGAAAAAGTATTAAATGTGGCTGTTTGGGCTCTATACAAAAGTCGCTGTTCTGACTCAATAGTTTGAAAATAATATTTTAATTTAGAGAACAAAACATAAAGCACAAAAGGAGAACCCAAAGTCAAATAATTACAGGCACCTTATCACGAGTCCAGAAAACAAGGCCAAATTTCTCAGCACGAGCGCGGTCACCGCGTGTACATATGGCACGGAAACAGCGCCAGAAGCACGTTTAGGGGAGTCAAGCGTTTCTGCCAGAAATGTCTGAATACATTCATGGGTGGGGGTTTAAAAATCATTCATGTGTCAACTATAAACTAACAACCGTCCAAGGCTCAGTGGCGGTGTCACATCTTTAGAGACGGTGCCCATTTCACTGGAGAGAGTGAAGAGGAGATCGCGCGAGTAAAATAACACATTAACTGTCTCCGAGCCCAAATTACGCACATAAATCTTTTGGTCCTCTGCACCTCCGGTCACAAACTCGATAGGCGACTTGTTGATATTTGGGGGCTGCCTTATTAATGATGCAGATTGCTGTGTTACAAAGCAACTAAAAGGGACGCTAAACTTTTGCACTATTAAACACTTCCATGTATACGCCACTTTATCTCGCGTGAAGTGCACATGATGATGCACAATACTTGAATTAATTCAGCATGTGCAAAATGCAACAAATCATTACAATTCCTTTAAGTACAGAAAGCAACTCATGTGCAGCATGCACCTATGCGACATTTAATGTTTAATGGGAGAAATTGGGTTGTTGAATAGTGCATTGAAATACAAAGCAGTCCATCTATCCATCCATCATATGCTCTTGGATGAAAGCGAGTAACACGCACAAGCAGGGCTGGACTCGGGAGAGAAATCGGACGGCTCATTTTAGCTCATCACGGCCCATTCAGCCCGCCCCAATGGCCAGTCCTCCCCTGATCGGCCCAAAAGTGCGTCGGCCCACCGGGAAAATGCCCGGTATGCCAAATTAGCTCTAATAAATGCCACTTCGCGCCGGATTACTTTGGAGAGAAGGCCTGCTTTGCCACTTTGTTCTTCAAAGCAATGATCCAGATACTCCAGCGCACTTGGGGGCGCGGGGCCGCCCTTGTCCATGGTCACCTGCGCAGACCTTCCAAACTCCATTACGAAGTCAATCTTCACAGCTCTTTCATTGCGCCCGTCCTGCCAGCACTGCCCAGGGCAAACTCTCCATTTCCCGGGTGCGAGGACACGCATTTGGCCATCGGTTTAACCAGCTCCGCGAGGTCTTTCCCAGAACGTGCCACACAACATATGCTGAGGGATATTGTTTGGGTAGGATTTATGTAATAAAATATAATTGGTCTTTTGCAAAATGGTGCAGGACTGTCTTACTAAACGCAATTACGCACAGGAGAGTATTTGGTAGGAGGGGTTCGTGTATTATCAACGCCATGGCACAAATCGATTGTGCACATTTAAGCAGCAAGGCTGTATTTATTCGTAACGAATTAGACGATTGCAACTACCAGAATTAATCCTTTTTGCACAAAGAAACACTCACTTTGACACAGGACGCGATATTCCATTGCATACGCATCAAATAAGGCGGTATTGATTTATTGGGAACGCAACAGGCTAAATGCAAAATTTGTGCGTAAAATTGTTAACTCAATTCCCCATGATGAGAAACGCTGAGACCTCTAAACAAATTAGGTTGTGTTGTGATAAACAGCAATTAAGCATCTCTCAGCCACAATAAATGCGCATTTCCGAAATTAATGTGATGACATTATCGCAGATTTATATTGAATAACATGATGGGGGCTCCAGTTCTAAATGTCATCCAATAGGCAGAGATGATGACGGTGTGAAACAATCGACCAATGGAAATACGAGCTGGTGATTTTGGCCAAGTGTAGAAGTGGAAACGCCACAGTTTGACAAGAGACGTGTAGATCTCCGCGCAACGCGCGTCGGTGGCGAGACCTGTCGGGAGTTTAAACAAGAACATAGAGACACCGTCATTTGAGACCATGGACACAACAACTGTTAAATTACAATTATTTTCGCCATATTTAACGTGATTCCGCTATTTTTCCCCGCTTTAAGCTGCTGCGCAAGGAATCTGGTTTGCTGGAAGGAATTATGGAGCGCGGATCCAGAACCCCGGAGCTGAACGAGCAAAAAACACCTTCAAAATCCAACCAGGAACCCATACGGTTCGGGATAGACCAGATTCTGGGCTCTGTAGACCCGGAGAGCAGCCGTGCGCACAGTGGCACGGATAACACTCGCTTGGGAAGCCCAAACAAGGCCAGCATTGCGCCTCACGCCACTCTGCCAGTCACTCTCTCCGGGATCACGAGCTCGCTGGAGGACTCAGGGCGGGTGTACGGGGTGAGCAGCACTCTAGTGCCCCGTGGGGTGATTCGGGTTCCGGCGCACAGACCTCTAGCCGCCGCGGTGCCGCCGTCAATGCTGAGCGCTGTACCGGCGCTGGGCAGCTTGTGCTTCCCATGGATGGACAATAATCGCAGGTTCTCTAAAGACAGACTCCCAGGTAAAGAGATGCGGCTTTCTGACCCACTCGACGCTCCATACTGACTGCTTTACTGTCGCAGTTGAAGCCGTTTATAGGCACGTGCTATCAGGAAAATAAAGAGCTTATTTCAGGTGGAATTTATCATTTTTAATATATAAAAAAAGTGATTTAAACTTGAACAGCATCATAAAATCATTCAGCAAATCACTGTGTATGTATAAATTATTTCGTGACTTTATCATATAGGCCTAGTGGTATGACAACGCCAATAATAGCCTAATAATAATAATAATATTAATAATAAAAACAAATTATCCTAAATTATTTAGAATACAATGTGCATGCTATAATAATGCAGATTATTATTATTTTATTATTCTTTACAATCATACTCGCAAATGATTAAAATTGTTATTTGATTAAAAATTAGTCTATATTGTTGCAATTAAATTACATTTTTTTACTGATGGATGTTTTCAATGAAAATGATTAATTACTGTAATAATGACTGCAGATAATCACGTTTAATTTAATGATGATATAAGCCGAGCAAACGCACGAGTCAATTAATCGAAAATAGTTATTTCACACTTTAAGTGTTATTTCGTAAAATAAGCATCAGAATAGAAAAAGATCTCGGGGCCTTAAAGTGGCACGAAGTATTTTCAAATCCATGCTGATTTTTTTTGTCAAATATCTGAATTAAACGAATTAATAAAAATCGAAATAAATAAATAAATTGACCCTTTTCCTGCTGTGTGGCTCAAATAAATATTAAACTTCAAATGAGCACGTGATCATCGGTTGTAAATAATTCCTAATTTATTAATAAAATACACGGCTATTTTTACAAGACAAAATATTTTTATACCGTCTAATGCACTTGATTAATTAGTAATTTTCATATGCACACAACTTCAGTTTTGCTCTCTTGTTTCTCAGCTCTAATTCCGTTAACCGTGACCCGGCGGATCGGCCACCCGTATCAGAACCGAACTCCCCCCAAACGGAAAAAGCCCCGCACGTCGTTCTCCCGCGTTCAGATCTGCGAGCTGGAGAAACGCTTCCACCGGCAGAAATACCTCGCCAGTGCGGAGCGCGCCACGCTCGCCAAGAGCCTGAAAATGACGGACGCGCAGGTCAAAACCTGGTTCCAGAACCGCCGGACCAAGTGGAGGTGAGATGATTAAATGTTCTCAATTGTCTTTAAAGTTTATCATTTTTATTTACAAAGTGGTTGAGCACCTGTATGAAAACTAAGAGTGCATTTAGCACGAAAAAAACTGTTTAAATAAAGTTATTTTGATTCACCATTTTTTTTTTTTTTTTTTACTTTTTTAAACTAAATAAAATAAATATATTACATTAAAATTAGGGGAAAGCGCTCAGAATTAATATAGGTATAATTTACCTAGCATTGAAAGTTATTTTTGATGACCAACTGTTTATTAAATGCCCCAAAATCCCCCCAAAATCTCTAGGAGGCAAACAGCAGAGGAAAGAGAGGCGGGGCGTCAGCAAGCCAATCGGATGCTGCTCCAGCTTCAGGCCGACGCCCTTCAGAAGTCCATGAGCGAATCAGTGTCCTTGGATCCTCTGTGTGTGCATAACTCCTCCCTCTACGCCCTCCAAAACATCCAGCCATGGGCCCAAGAGAGACCTGGTAAACTGGCCCCATCTTCAACAACAACACTGGCTTAAAATAACTCATTAAATGATGCTGGATTCAGGACAGTGACACCCTTTGACTTTGAATCAGACGCTCAAGCTCCGATTTCTGATTCATCTTCAACGGATTCAATTTAGACCATAATAAGACACTTACACCACCAGTGAGAAGGTTGGACACGCTAATCGTCTTCAACATCCGATCCGAAGGCTCATTTAGACTTTTCACATTTGGAAATGTGGGTCACAGAGAGGCACTTGCAATGGAAGTCAACGGGGGGCCAATCCGAAAACGTTAAAATACTCACTTTTTCAAAAGTACAGACATGAGATGTAAACAACATGCATGTAAACAATGATTTCAGTGTGCTAAAATCACTTGACACCCTTGCCGTGCCACGTTATATCCAATTTTACAACTCCGTCGCCATGGCAACGTAATGCCGCAATACCGTAAAACCTACATCGACAGCAAAATCGATGATTTCAGCAACTTCACAGCTCAAATAACACACACGTTTTAACAGAAGAATGAATGCAAGTGCTTTTTATAAAATGATAAGCATCACAGTTATGCCTTTAAACCCTCCAAAAATTGGCCCCATTCACTTGCATTGGAAGTGCCCCACCGGAACCTCCATTTTTGCAGTAATCGACATCATGCAACAAATGCTGTTAATTGAGCTTAACTTGTTTCGGCCATTCCTTTACAGGCTTGTTTTGTGCATTGGTATGAATGTCTTTACAAAGACGTGTCAGAGACTTTATTGTGATTGACTGGTAGTGAATATGAATCAGGCTTTGATCAGCTCTTTCATACAGAATGAGAGTTCAACGTATAAATGATGTCTATAAAATGACCAAGAAAATCACAATATGCTGATTTATAAGGAAATAACAGTCCACTTTAATAAAGACTATCAGATAGTGTCTATTTACTAGCGGTGTACATATGAACGGTTCAAGCGGCGATTAAAGGGCGTCTACGACATGCAGAGGTCATGCAAAAAATATTACTAATACTGTTGTTATGGTAACGATGCATTACTAGAGGACATTTGTCCTTGTTGGCGAGATAATGAGTGGAATTGCAATGGCGTGTAAATATAAATCAGAACAATCAACCTGATGCATTGGAAGATTTATTGTTAAATAGCAGATTATATGTGCCTCCTTACACGTATCACGGAAGTTCAGAGGTGGAATGTCGTCTGAGTGTTGGCGCTAAAAGAGAGTTCATTGTCCCGACAAACGCAGGGCTGGACTGGTAATCTGGCATACCGGGCATTTTCCCGGTGGGCCGATGTGCTGTGGGGCGGACTGGCCATCGGGAGAACCGAGCCGGCCGGTGGGTTAGCGGCGAAAGGGTCCGAATGAGCCACGATAAGCTCCGTATGCAGAACGGACCACAACACGGCGCCGCGATATGCAGAAAAGAACAGCGAACGCCCCCCACCCAACTCAACAACGTTTGGGCCAGTTGCTATCAACAAACCCGAGGCTCTCTACTCTAAACCTTACACCTAAACCTAACCAAAAGTGTCACAAAAGGCAAACGTGAGATGAAAAACACAATTGCATCATTTTGTGGTGCTTCTATGACACTTTTGGCTCAC
>JAVLUX010000158.1:270000-295000 GCA_032164185.1 Moxostoma hubbsi | reverse complement strand
GCACGAGTAGTATGATAAAATTAGATGAAATTCACACGCTATGCAGAGTATGCACACTACAGAAATAGTACGAGTAGTATGGTAAAATGTTTAGTAATTCACACGCTATGCACAGTATGCACACTACAGAAATAGTATGAGTAGTATGGTAAAATGTGAGAAATTCACACGCTATGCACAGTATGCACACTACAGAAATAATACGAGTAGTATGGTAAAATTAGATGAAATTCACACGCTATGCACAGTATGCACACTACAGAAATAGTACGAGTAGTATGGTAAAATGTTTAGTAATTCACACGCTATGCACAGTATGCACACTACAGAAATAGCATGAGTAGTATGATAAAATTAGATGAAATTCACATGCTGTGCACAGTATGCACACTACAGAAATAGTACGAGTAGTATGGTAAAATGTTTAGTAATTCACACGCTATGCACAGTATGCACACTACAGAAATAGCATGAGTAGTATGATAAAATTAGATGAAATTCACATGCTGTGCACAGTATGCACACTACAGAAATAGTACGAGTAGTATGGTAAAATGTGAGTAATTCACACGCTATGCACAGTATGCACACTACAGAAATAGTACGAGTAGTATGATAAAATTAGATGAAATTCACACACTATGCACACTACAGAAATAGTACGAGTAGTATGGTAAAATGTTTAGTAATTCACACGCTATGCACAGTATGCACACTACAGAAATAGCATGAGTAGTATGGTAAAATTAGATGAAATTCACATGCTGTGCACAGTATGCACACTACAGAAATAGCATGAGTAGTATGGTAAAATTAGATGAAATTCACATGCTGTGCACAGTATGCACACTACAGAAATAGTACGAGTAGTATGGTAAAATGTGAGTAATTCACACGCTATGCACAGTATGCACACTACAGAAATAGTACGAGTAGTATGGTAAAATTAGATGAAATTCACATGCTATGCACAGTATGCACACTACAGAAATAGCATGAGTAGTATGGTAAAATTAGATGAAATTCACATGCTGTGCACAGTATGCACACTACAGAAATAGTACGAGTAGTATGGTAAAATGTGAGTAATTCACACGCTATGCACAGTATGCACACTACAGAAATAGCATGAGTAGTATGGTAAAATTAGATGAAATTCACACGCTATGCACAGTATGCACACTACAGAAATAGTACGAGTAGTATGATAAAATTAGATGAAATTCACACGCTATGCACAGTATGCACACTACAGAAATAGTACGAGTAGTATGGTAAAATTAGATGAAATTCACATGCTGTGCACAGTATGCACACTACAGAAATAGTACGAGTAGTATGATAAAATTAGATGAAATTCACACGCTATGCACAGTATGCACACTACAGAAATAGTACGAGTAGTATGGTAAAATTAGATGAAATTCACACGCTATGCACAGTATGCACACTACAGAAATAGTACGAGTAGTATGGTAAAATTAGATGAAATTCACATGCTGTGCACAGTATGCACACTACAGAAATAGTACGAGTAGTATGGTAAAATGTGAGTAATTCACACGCTATGCACAGTATGCACACTACAGAAATAGTACGAGTAGTATGATAAAATTAGATGAAATTCACACACTATGCACAGTATGCACACTACAGAAATAGTACGAGTAGTATGGTAAAATGTTTAGTAATTCACACGCTATGCACAGTATGCACACTACAGAAATAGCACGAGTAGTATGGTAAAATTAGATGAAATTCACACGCTATGCACAGTATGCACACTACAGAAATAGTACGAGTAGTATGGTAAAATGTTTAGTAATTCACACGCTATGCACAGTATGCACACTACAGAAATAGTACGAGTAGTATGATAAAATTAGATGAAATTCACATGCTGTGCACAGTATGCACACTACAGAAATAGTACGAGTAGTATGATAAAATTAGATGAAATTCACACACTATGCACAGTATGCACACTACAGAAATAGTACGAGTAGTATGGTAAAATTAGATGAAATTCACACGCTGTGCACAGTATGCACACTACAGAAATAGTACGAGTAGTATGGTAAAATTAGATGAAATTCACACACTATGCACAGTATGCACACTACAGAAATAGTACGAGTAGTATGGTAAAATTAGATGAAATTCACACGCTATGCACAGTATGCACACTACAGAAATAGTACGAGTAGTATGGTAAAATTAGATGAAATTCACACACTATGCACAGTATGCACACTACAGAAATAGTACGAGTAGTATGGTAAAATTAGATGAAATTCACACGCTGTGCACAGTATGCACACTACAGAAATAGTACGAGTAGTATGGTAAAATTAGATGAAATTCACACACTATGCACAGTATGCACACTACAGAAATAGTACGAGTAGTATGGTAAAATTAGATGAAATTCACACACTATGCACAGTATGCACACTACAGAAATAGTACGAGTAGTATGGTAAAATTAGATGAAATTCACACACTATGCACAGTATGCACACTACAGAAATAGTACGAGTAGTATGATAAAATTAGATGAAATTCACACGCTGTGCACAGTATGCACACTACAGAAATAGTACGAGTAGTATGGTAAAATGTGAGTAATTCACACGCTATGCACAGTATGCACACTACAGAAATAGTACGAGTAGTATGGTAAAATGTGAGAAATTCACACGCTATGCACAGTATGCACACTACAGAAATAGTACGAGTAGTATGGTAAAATGTGAGAAATTCACACGCTATGCACAGTATGCACACTACAGAAATAGTACGAGTAGTATGATAAAATTAGATGAAATTCACACACTATGCACAGTATGCACACTACAGAAATAGTACGAGTAGTATGGTAAAATGTGAGAAATTCACACGCTATGCACAGTATGCACACTACAGAAATAGCATGAGTAGTATGATAAAATTAGATGAAATTCACATGCTGTGCACAGTATGCACACTACAGAAATAGTACGAGTAGTATGGTAAAATGTGAGTAATTCACACGCTATGCACAGTATGCACACTACAGAAATAGTATGAGTAGTATGGTAAAATGTGAGTAATTCACACGCGATGCACAGTAAGCACACTACAGAAATAGTATGAGTAGTATGGTAAAATGTGAGAAATTCACACGCTATGCACAGTATGCACACTACAGAAATAGTACGAGTAGTATGGTAAAATGTGAGTAATTCACACGCTATGCACAGTAAGCACACTACAGAAATAGTACGAGTAGTATGGTAAAATGTGAGAAATTCACACGCTATGCACAGTATGCACACTACAGAAATAGTACAAGTAGTATGGTAAAATGTGAGAAATTCACACGCTATGCACAGTATGCACACTACAGAAATAGTACGAGTAGTATGGTAAAATGTGAGAAATTCACACGCTATGCACAGTATGCACACTACAGAAATAGTACGAGTAGTATGGTAAAATGTGAGAAATTCACACGCTATGCACAGTATGCACACTACAGAAATAGTACGAGTAGTATGGTAAAATGTGAGTAATTCACACGCTATGCACAGTATGCACACTACAGAAATAGTACGAGTAGTATGGTAAAATGTGAGAAATTCACACGCTATGCACAGTATGCACACTACAGAAATAGTACGAGTAGTATGGTAAAATGTGAGAAATTCACACGCTATGCACAGTATGCACACTACAGAAATAGTACGAGTAGTATGGTAAAATGTGAGTAATTCACACGCTATGCACAGTATGCACACTACAGAAATAGTACGAGTAGTATGGTAAAATGTGAGAAATTCACACGCTATGCACAGTATGCACACTACAGAAATAGTACGAGTAGTATGGTAAAATGTGAGAAATTCACACGCTATGCACAGTATGCACACTACAGAAATAGTATGAGTAGTATGGTAAAATTAGATGAAATTCACATGCTGTGCACACTACAGAAATAGTATACTTAGTATGGTAACCTGAGAAAATACACAATGTACAGTGTACATTAAGCTGTGCTTAAGAAATAGTATAACTCAACATGCTTTGCAGATGATGCATGCTGCCTAGTGCAGACACAGAATGAGTAGTATGGTAAAACATTCACATACTGTGCACAGAATACAGTATTTACTGAAAACAGCAGACACAATATGAGAAGTATTCTATATTCTGAACATGAACAGGTACCTCTTGACAGGAGAAAATAAACTCATCCAGTGTGACGACTCCATCTCTGTTCTTGTCCATTTTCTGCAGAGAAAACATCATGTTCATCTCTGTATATAAACAGATATAATACAGAACTGTACAACAAACACACTATATCATATTGCGCTACAGAATGGGTGTCCAAACTGCGGCCCGCCAACTGCTCCGATGTGGCCCGAGAGGTTTTAGAAATAGAACAGATTTTGGCCTGCTATTGAGACAATATTCTGAACATTGAGTGTCACGGTCACGTGCAGCCGCATTTCACAGTACATGGTCTCCACTAGTGCGTTCTCTATAGTTGCCACCAGCTTCAGTGGAAGAGTTCAGGAGTTTGCAATGAACAGATGAAGTGCCCTTCGATTCTCGCCCTGCATCACTTTTCTATTGCCAGAGTTCTTGTTGAGAGAAATATCCTTTATTAATACAAAATGTGATGAAAACTTGCATAATATTAGGCATAGAATATACTGTAAATATGATGCAATAGTGGCAATAAGCAGGAAGTTTGGACACCCCTGCTCTACAAACAAACATATTAGACGTGTAGGCATATTAGAGTCTGACCCGAAAGAAAGCATCCACATGCTGTTTAGGTGTGTCAGTCTTCAGAGCGGGATACGTAAATCTGCCCATCATGTCATATATGGCTTTCACTATATCCGTCATCTCCTGCAAGAGAGAGAGAGAGAGAGAGAGAGAGAGAGAGAGACTTAACTCCAGGTTGCTCCGGGGGGATTGTCCCTGTAATAAGTGCACTGTAAGTCGCTTTGGATAATAGCGTCTGCCAAATGCATACATTGCTTTTGGCGCCCCTCGCTGGACATTTTACTGGGAAAATGCAGCAAAACTTGTAATACAGCACATCATTTCGTTTTGCAAAAATGTTGCCATGGTCACATAATGTTCCAGAGTTCAGGCTGCATTTATAACCTCACAAACAAACACACAGATACACAAAAATCCTTAAAAATACACACAAAGATACACACCTCTTTATTAATGTACCCATCTCTGTTAATGTCATACAGATTGAACGTCCACTGTAACTTCTCTGTTGTTGTTCCTCTCAACAAGATGGACAGAGCTGTAACGAAGTCCTGAGAGAGAGAGAGAGATAGAGAGAGAGACACACACACACAATGGGTGATTTATAAAACAGTGATTTATCTTTAAAGCACAATAAAAATCAGTTAAAACAATAGAAGTTTTCAAAGGCGATGAACAATAAATGAAAACGATTAGTGAGAGAGAAAGACAAAGTGATTACCTCAAATTTGATGGATCCATTTTGGGAGGAGTCAAAGGCATTGAACAGGTATGTGCTGGCATCTGCAGAAGAGAGAAAGTTTTATGCAGATACAAGCACATGTATACTTACTGTAGCTAGGGCATCCCATAGACTTCCCACAATTCCACAACTCTCCATATAATATTGAACCATCTATCCAGCCATCCACCTATTTGTCCATCCATCCATCCATCTGTCCATCCATCATTCTTTCTGTCTGTCTATCCTTCCATCCATCCACTCATAAGTCTCTCTCTAGCCAGCCAGCCACTCATCCATTTATATATCTATCCGTCCGTCCATCAATCCATCCATCTGTCCATCTATTCATCCATCCACCTATTTATCCATCCATCCATCTGTCCATCCATCCTTCTTTCTGTCTGTCTATCTGTCCATCCATCTTTCTTTCTGTTGGTCTATCCGTCTGTCCGTCCGTCCATCCATCCATCTGTCCATCCATCCATCCACTCATAAGTCTCTCTAGCCACCCACCCATCCATCCATTTATATATATATATATATATATATATATATATATATATATATATATATATATATATATATATATATATATATAAATGGATGGATATATATATATCCATCTGTCCATCAATCCATCCATCCATCTGTCCATCTATATATATCCAGCTGCCCATCAATCCATCCATCTGTCCATCTATTCATCCACCTATTTATCCATCCATCTGTCCATCCATCCTTCTTTCTAGCCATCCGTCCATCCATCTGTCCCATCCATCCATCCATCCACTCATAAGTCTCTCTAGCCACCCATCCAGCCATCCATTCATCAATCCATTTATACATCTATCCATCCATCCATCTATCTATCCACCCATCCATCCATCTATCAATTTTAAAAGTAACAGTAGCTTCATAATTAACATTTAAGAGATGAATGTGTATAGTTTATGTTCTAGAACAAAACATGAAAGTCTCCAAGTAATTTTTAACCACAGGCCTTATTGTTTATTGTAGTCATAAATCTAAAACTGCCATTATATATATAAAAAAAACACAGTGTAGGGATCTCTTGAGGAACCCATGGCTCGAAAATGTAAATAGTCTTTTGGACTACAACCTGAACTCTATAGTGATGCTTGACTGAACACCAGTCACTGACCTCCATGAGGAAAGAACTGTGAGTAAATCTGTTTGAACGTCTCTTCATTGACAACTCCACTGGGGCATTCCTGGGAAACAGCGAGAAAAAGATGATAGTGCATGAGTTTGAATTTCACATGGTGTCAGTCAAGCGCAGTGAGTGGCAGTTTGTCAAGGAAACATCTTAAGGGTCATTCACACTAACAGCGACTCAATAAATGGTGGTTGCCAACTCACTGCACTATTGGTTGCTAGGGGGCATTCCTATTTGAGTGCAGTATCCAAGAGTATCCATAGATTCACTCCGATTGGTGCAGTAGTCAATTTACATTTGCAAGAAGTTGAGCTGCATTGCAAGCCATCTCTGTTACCTTAATTCGCCTCCTTGAAATCGAATGACTTCTGTAAATCACTGTCAGTGTGAATACCCATAAACCGTAAAACTGGCCTTGTATCATATAATAGGAAACATGTTTGCATACATTCTTAAAGCCTCTGTACAGCACTTGTAGTTCTTTCTTGCTGAAATTTGTTTGCGCCTCTAGCTGCTCCAAACCTTCTGGACGATGACACACTACAGACAGCTCAAAATCATCATCGATCTTATCTACAGAGAGAGAGAGAGAGAGAGAGAGAGAGAGAGAGAGAGAGATGAACATGAAGCATGAACCATTTACTTATTTCCAACACATTTTCACTCAGTAATCTGCCATATTTTCCATACCAGAACGTTTACTCTCTTTGTAAAACCATGCACTGATCTTGCACATTAAGACTAGAAACATTAATTAAGAAATCAAGTTGCCTTGAAAAAGCCAAGAATCTGTTATTCTACAGACAAGGTTGAGGGACCCTAAACAATCTGTCCACCTACCTGTCCATCTACTCTATCTATAAATCTATATTTGTCCACCTATCCTATCCATCCATCCATCCATAAATCTATCCATCCATTCATCCATAAATCTATCCATCCATCCATCCATCCATCCATTCATCCATAAATCTATCCATCCATCCATCCATATATCTATATGTCAGTCCATCCATTCATCTGTCCATCTATTCATCCATCCACATATTTATCTATCCATCATCATCCATCCATCCTTCTGTCTGTCTGTCCGTCCATCTGTCCATCCATCTATCCATTTATCTGTCTGTCCACCTATCCATCTATAAATCTATCCAGCCATCCACCTATCCATCCATCCATATATCTATATGTCAGTCCATCTATTCATCCATCCACATATTTGTCTATCCATCCATCGGTCCATCCATCCTTCTGTCTGTCTGTCCATCCATCTATCTATCTATCCATCCATTTCTAAAGCTATCCAGCCATCCACCTAACCATCCATCCATCCATCCATATATAAATCTATATGTCAGTCCATCCATTCATCCATCCATCCATTAATCTGTCCATCTATTCATCCATCCACATATGTATCTATCCATCTATCCATCAACCATCCATCCTTCTGTCTGTCTGTCCATCCATCTATCTATTCATCCATTTCTAAAGCTATCCAGCCATCCACCTATCCATCCAACCATCCATCCACCCATCCATCTATCAGTCCATCAGTCCATCCATCTATCTATCCATCCATCCCATTCTAAAGCTATCCAGCCATCCACCCATCCATCTATCATCCATCTGTCCATCCATCTATCTATCTATCCATCCATTTCTAAAGCTATCCAGCCACCCACCCATCCATCCATCTATCAGTCCATCTGTCCATCCATCTATCTATCTATCCATCCATCTATTTCTAAAGCTATCCAGCCACCCACCCATCAGTCCATCTGTCCATCCATCTATCAGTCCATCTGTCCATCCATCTATCTATCCATCCATTTCTAAAGCTATCCAGCCATCCACCTATCAGACCATCAGTCCATCCATCTATCTATCCATCCATCCCATTCTAAAGCTATCCAGCCATCCACCTATCCATCCACCCATCTATCAGTCCATCTGTCCATCCATCTATCTATCCATCTATTTCTAAAGCTATCCAGCCACCCACCCATCCATCCACCTACCCATCCATCTATCAGTCCATCTGTCCATCCATCTATCTATCTATCTATACATCCATTTCTAAAGCTATCCATCCACCCACCCATCCACCTATCTACTGTATCTATTCACCTATATTTCCATTCATCATCCATCTATAAATCTATCCATTCATCCATCTATCTTTCCATCCATCTCTCCATCAGTCCATCCATCTGTCTTACTGTAAGTTCTGTTAATCTTTCACACCTCAAGCTTTTAAAACTTGTAGTTGACTTACTGATTTCACGTTGATTTTAAAAACTTTAAGGAGAAATAATTTGAACTTGAAAACAAAGAACCATCAAATTGGCAAATGACTAATCAAACAATGCTGCACACGCACGCACACACACACACACACACACACACACACACAACACAACACATTGTCACTTTTACACAAATCACTATAATAAAAATGTAAAAGATTATCGTCTCACAAAAGTAATAAAACATCATAACCCCAAAACAAATACCATGTAAAACACTGCAACAATAAATAAAACAAATAACTTCTAAAACATCCCATCATACCTTTCAAATATCTAAATAAAAAAAAAGTTGATATTTACCCCAAAATATACTAAATTTACTTCAGCAACATCATATTTACCATTTTGATTTGAAGATGTAAAAGATTTATTATAGTCTACCAGAGGGTAAAACACAGACTCTTTAGAATAAGAAATGGCATGTTAATCACAATACATATTGAGGTGAGGTGTGTGTGTGTGTGAGTGTGTGTGTGTGTGTGAGAGAGAGAGAGTGAGTGAGTGTGTGTGTGTGTGGTGATGAAAGTGAAAGCTCTGAAGGACACACACACACACAGGTGAGGTCAGAGATCATGTGCCTAAAGCTGCTCTTCTCCTCACTTTGTCCTTTAGCAGACTCATGCACTGCTGCACTCTCTCCACACACACACACACACACACACACACACACACACACACACACACACACACACACACACACACACACGTATACACACACTCTCACACACACACACACACACGTATAAATCTATGCACGAACACGCATGCAAAACTAAAGTACCAGCAGTTCCCTTTATTTCTTCTAAATATGATTATGTCTGTATGTGTTCGTGTTTGACAGATTCAGACTGTAATTCTCCGGCAGAGAGATGGATTTCAAAGCTCAATATGATGCACTCGCACAGGCAAGTTAAACCTAATTCACCAAATATGAAATGTACTGTAAAACTATCCATTAGCAGACATTTAGCTCAGAATTATATTCAGCTGAAAATCTAAATATCACGTTGAATAACAGATAATTGAAAGAAATACATGCACGCAAGAATCTATATTTACAGTATCTTTCCATCCATACACATCTAGTCTCGTAGACAAGTTATGAAAAATGCTTTTTGGAAAATGTTTTGTGCAATTTGACTATAAGTTGTGTGTGTGTGTCTCACCCTCAGTGCTGATGAGTCCGAGTGTGTGCAGGAGTTTGAGAGATCCACACAGCAGCAGGACTATAGCTAAAGTATGCAGTCCATCCACCTCTCCTCTCTCCATCTCTCGCTTTATTCTCTTCTTTTATCTGTATTAACCTGCTTTATTTTTCACTCTCTCGCTACTCTTTCAGCTGAACTATTGTACGGAGATCTCCGCATCTGTCTTTATATCAGAGGCGGAGCTACGGGGTGGCCAGGGGTGGCCATGGACCGAATCCTAGCCACCCCAATGGCAACTCCGATGGCAATTGCCATTTTGGTAATTTTTTTTTACGAGAATCACGCAGGTACGCTCCTGTTCATTCATGAGTGTGAATTTGAATTGAACATGCACACACATGCACACACGCGTGCACACACACGATGTTAAATTGGAATTTGAAAGCAACACAAAACTGTCACACAAAAGTTTGGCGGAAAAAAAATACGCAAAAGCAGCCTAAATATTTACATACTTGAGTAATTTCTAATATATATATATATGACATATTTCTGTAAATGAAGTGCAATCGTTTCAAAGAAAAATAATTACCACTGCTATCAAAACTATTTTGACATCTGTTCAAATAAATGTATGGCCCATTTGTTGTATGATTACATGTTTATGGCTAATTCATGCAGATACATTAAACCACTAAACCTCAACTCCGCAATTACACGCATTTCATTGAATTTATCTTTAATTCTACTTTAACTAAATCACATTAATATTCTGCATCCTACTTGAAAACTGAATTGGAATTTAAAAGGCATTATCTATTTAATGTGTGTGTGTGTGTGTGTGTGTGTGTGAGTGAGAGAGTGTGTGTGAGAGAGTGAGTATGTGTGTGTGTGTGTGTGTGTGAGAGAGTGTGTTTGTGTGTGTGAGTGTGTATGAGAGCGTGTTTGTGTGTGTGAGTGTGTATGAGAGCGTGTTTGTGTGTGTGAGCGTGTATGAGAGCGTGTTTGTGTGTGAGTGTGTGTGTGTGAGTGTGTGTGTGTGTTTGTGCTACACACTCACAGGTGAAACTATAAGCCCAAGTGAGTCCTGCTCTCAGGTACAAGAACAATGTCAACTCAGCGTGTGTGTGTGTGTTTGTTTGTTTGTGTGTCACTGCACATTTTGAAAAAGGGTGGAAATGATATGCAGTATTGTGGATTATAACAGCACTGTAAAACATTTAACAACAAAATTTTTTAGCATTATGGTCCATGTCCTCTTACAGAAGGAAACATATACAACTCCATGATCTAGTATGAGTCATCACACACACACACACACACACACACACACATACGGTTTGATAAATGAGCCTCATTTAGAGGTAAAGGTTATGTTCTGTAAGTACACATGGAGGTGACTTACACACACAGATACACACACACAACATGTGCACATTATTCCAGACACCTTTAATGCAATGTTTCAGGTTCAATAAAAGTTGAGCTCAATCGACAGCATGTACAATTCTGTCCATTACCAAAGAAAACAATTTCAACTTATCCCTCAGTTTGTAAAAACTAACAAAATGTGCATGTACAGTAGTGCATGTGCATGGGAAAAGACATTATAGAGGGCTTAAAATGTCTTGCAAAGCTCATATTTATGATTAAGCACTTATATTAGACTTACATCAAGTTTGTACAAAAGCAGCTTTCTGGAATCAAAAATATCATGTGAATTTTTTGCACAGTATAATTTGATTTATTAGCCTGATAATTTGTCATTTTAATAAATTAGTAATTTTAGTCCATAATTGACTATTACACAAATATACACTGAGCTTACACTGAGGCACTTACAATGGAAGTCAATGGGGCCAATTTTTGGTGGGATTAAAAAAAAGGCAGAAATGTGAAGCTTATAGTTTTATAAAGCACTAACACGAGAATTTTTGTGGGTAAAAATAATCAATAATTAAAACAAGCAATTAGATGGAAACATGTAAACGCTCAAATCTGCAATGCTCAAACTGACCACCAGATGGAGACAAACACCCACAGGAGCAAACAGCAACACCCGAGTGACGAAATGTAATTATATATTAATAAATGCATGCAACAGAAAATATGTGTTGCAGATACAACTGTCGTTCTTTATCCTCAGTGACTAATTTTTCAGTGAAATACACACACACACACACACACACCACAGTAATCCTCTGGTTTAAACTGCTGCCTTGCATAATCTGAATTAGCATAATCTGTACTACCATAGCAATTAAGAAGAGTGTGTTTTTAAGAGTGAGAAAGAGATAGAGGTATGAGAACTTATACTGCACAAATGAAGTCTTGGCACATCATTAATTAAGACCAGCATTAACTCCACAGACATGCTCACACACACACACACACACACACACACACACACACATCACTCCAGCCGTGCAAAAATGCATCACACACTGTTCCACTTCAACTATCTCCCTAAAGATATATATACCGCTTCTAAATGACAACAGGGCAGTAGTAAGTGCAATTGGTGTAGGTTGGTCAAGTGCTCGTGGAACGGATGTGTTTTTAGCTGGTTCTTGAATGTTGAGAAGGTAACAGGAGATCAGGTGGAGAAATCAAGAGTGGGGTGGCATGTCTTTGCAAGGTTGAGCTGAAGGTGTCCTTCCTTCACCCAGGCTGAAATGTAAGAGAGGCAGGCAGAGATACGAGCTGAGACTGAAGGGTCATCAGGAACGACAGGTAGAGCTGCGTATCATCTACGTAACAATGGTAGGCCATGTGCCTCAATGACCGGTCCGAAAGATGTTGTGTACATACAGAAGAGGAGGGGTCCAAACACTGGTCCTTGAGGAACCCCAGATCATCACTCTCTAACACACACACACACACACACACAAACTGCTTCTACTGCTATTCTCCATCAGTGTCTTAACAAAACGTGATGAGGATAAAAGGAGAAAGAAATCCAGAAAATGCTCATATGATAAAAGTGTAAATGCATCTTCAATACGCCTTATTCATAAAACACAAACAAAACAAATTTCTTTTGAAAAAAAAAACATTATGCAAGTTGACCGGTTCAAATCAATCGAACAATTTACAGAAGAATGAACAAATTACACAGCATTTTTCTACTCATGTTTAACGAGTAATGTGCAATTTTTACACACACACACACACACACACAACACTAACACACACACACTCACACACATACACTCACAATAACACACTCAATCACACTTACACACACACTCACTCACACTTACACACACACACACACACACACACACACTCGCTCACTCCCACACACACACACTCACACTAACACACACACACACTCACACTAACACACACACACACTCACACTAACACTCACTTACACTAACACTCACTCACACTTACACACACTCACTCACACTTACACACACTCACTCACTCACACACACACTCACTCACTCACTCACTCCCACACACACACACTCACTCCCACACACACTCACACTAACAAGCACACACTCTCACACTTACACACACTCCCTCCCACACACACACACACACACTCACTCACTCACACTCACTCACACTTACACACACTTACACACACTCACTCACACACACACTCACACTTACACACTCACTCACACACACGCACTGACACTCACTCACACACACTTACACACACTCACTCACTCTCACACACACACGCACTCACACACACTTACTCACTCTCTCACACACACACACACTAAAGAAGTTCCTTCTTTAAAAGTGTTTGAGTCATCCTAGAACATTAAGTGTGTGTGTGTGTGTGTGTGTGTGTGTGTGTGTGTGTGTGTGTGTGTGTGTGTGTGTGAGAGAGAGAGGAGGATTAAGATGTAACTGCAGGCATGGAGGTGTGGGTGTGCAATTTAAGACATCTAAAATATTCACTAGAGAAAAACAAACAGCCACTAGTTGAAAAAACACACACACACACACACACACTCTCTCTCACTCTCTCTCTCTAAGGGCAGACCCTCCAAAAACAACCTGTGCAAACACACTAAATAAACTGCAGATGCATGACGCTTCTCAACGTCTGCAAAACCACAACTGAAAACACAACAACACAAAACACAACAGAACATATCCTCTGTGGTTCACTTTTACTGGCTGAAAATCCCTGACATGTGATCGGGACCCCTGCAACCCAAGAGACGGGGCTCCACCCACAAGCTGTTTCATCACTCACATAAGTTTGTATTAGAGTGCAACAGTCCGGTTTCCAAAGAAAAAAATCCCATTTATTTTCTTCCATAACTATTAATGATAACCTGTAAAACTCTAAAGCAGGAACTAAAAATTCATTTTGGCTCGTTCGGAGCCGAAATATCTCCCAAGCAAAAAAGGAACTTCTAGACTTCTAGTAACGATCTAGATCTGAACGGATGCATCGATCTAATCACCAACGATGCAACATCATCGATTAAACACGTAAACGTCAACGTATATTTAAGATGCACCTTTATTTTAACATGCTCATGCCAGCCACGTCCGTACTGATGTCCGTCAGGTGATGCAGCAAGATGTAATATGTGGGACTTCTCATGTGGGACACGGATTGATTGAAGCCCGAAGTTGCATCTGCTCGATCCACGTGCACATCAACAGGGCTTCGGTGACGGGACAGTATGGGACAGTATGGGTGAGTAAGTATTTTGGAAACTCTCATCAAATGATTGATCATCACATGTATGTGACTTTATGGATGTCACAATGTGGAAACTGGATTTGCACTTTTCAGAGAGCTCAACAAAATATTCCAATGATATTTTGGTTGCATTGGTGAGATGATAAATGCAATTGATTGAGTTAAATAGTCACATAACATAATTATATCGATCGCAGGTCCATGAATCGTTTAGAAATCGCATCGCAGCAGACTTTGCGGTATTGGCAAACATCGGATCGCGGGCTAAGAGTACAATGAAATGGAGTTGTTTTCGCATATCCCAACTAAGCTGGGGTCAGAGCGCAGGTTGTGTGTGTGTGTATAAGTGTATGAGTGTGTGTGAGTAAGTGTGTGTGTGTGAATAAGTGTGAGTAAGAGTTTGTGTGTGTGTGTGTGTATAAGTGTGAGTAAGTGTGTGTGTGTGTGTGTGTGTGTGTGAATAAGTGCGAGTAAGTGTGTGTGTGTGTGTGTGCGTGTGTGTGAATAAGTGTGTGAGTAAGTGTGTGTGTGTGTGAGTAAGAGTGTGAGTAAGTGTGTGTGTGTGAGAGTAAGTGTGTGTGTGTGTGTGTGTGTAAGTGTATGAGTGTATGTGTAAGTGTGTGTCTGAATAAGTGCGATTAAGTGTGTGTCTGAATAAGTGCGAGTCTGTGTGAATAAGTGCGAGTAAGTGTGTGTGTGTGTGAATAAGTGTAAGTGTGAGTCTGTGTGAATAAGTGTAAGTGTGTGTGTGTGAATAAGTGTAAGCGTGTGTGTGCATGTAAGTGTGCATGTGTGTGTGAATAAGTGTAAGTGTGTGTAAGTGTGCGTGTGTGTGTATAAGTGTAAGTGTGAGTAAGTGTGTGTGTGTGTAAGTGTGTGAATAAGTGTGAGTATGTGTGTGTGAAAGTGTAAGTGTGTGTGTGTAAGTGTGAGTGAGTGTGCGTGTGAATAAGTGTAAGTGTGTGTGTGAAAGTGTAAGTGTGTGTGTGCGTGTGTAAGAGTGTATGTGTGAATAAGTGTGAGTGTGTGTGTGTGAAAGTGTAAGTGTGCGTGAGTAAGTGTGTGTGTGTGTAAGTGTGTGTGTGTGTTTTTTTAAATACACATCTTACCATCAAAAACCAAAGCCTAAATCTCTCACTGCGATTTCTGTGAATTATTAACCATTTCGACTTTGGTTTCATGGATGACTTTTGGTTTCGTTCGATGATCCCATTTTCGGTTACATTCCGCAAAAAATTCGGTTTTCGTTCCTTGAAGCTCCGAGGTTGTTAATCGATGGTATATGCTTCCATCACAGCCATCAGCATCTTAATTCAACTCAAGAGGGGAATTTGTAGTGAGGAACTGCATTAACGAGATCCAAGGATCCCAAAGAGATCCACCAATCAGAGAATCACGGAGAACAAAGTGCGCCACAAGAGCTCTGCAGCGACCTTTTTTGTTTCAACTCTTTTAGTCAGTAAAAATTAATAGGTAAATACATCTGGAGCCAAGACGGTCGAAAAAGTTGACCCGCACCGCTGCGCCTTTATAAGCATCTGATGTGCCCTAAAATTAAACAGGAAGTGAGCTCACACGTCTTCTTAATTGGCAGACAGAGATCAAGCCAAACAGAGATTGCAGACCGAACTCATTCATTACAGGCAGAGGCCGCAGACTTCATATTGAGAGCAGGAGCGGGAGAACACGTTGTCAACAGCTGGAGGAGGAGAGCTCAACAGGTGCCGCTACTGTGCCACGTCGGTGTCTTTCACCTTCTTGGACGTGGGCATCGGGTTCTGCCATCCACACTAAAACCCTCCAAACCAGCATCCGCTCGTTACCATGACAACAGTGCTTCCAAGGTAACAGGCAGGAAGAGAGTGAAGTGTGTGAGTAGAGTAATAAATGACATGAGCCTGTGCGGACAACACGCGCGCACACACACACACACATCATGTAATGCATGTGGCTGTATTGCATGACTTTACTAGAGGGTTAAAAACTCGCATCTGTCGATTCGTTCATTAAATGGCACTTGTTGCACTTTAGTGAGACATGCGAGTCATCTGATTACACACATGTGCATATATTGAAATGCCGCACACGCAAACACGTGCATTCATGCATGTTACTCAAGGCATGCGCACATGTATACAAATAAAGTGTGCATCTGATATGAAGTTCAGAGGAAGACAGGCAGAGCGAGTTCATGTCTTACCTCTTGAAGGTCTTCGCTGTCTTGTTTGCATGGTCAATGTGCCAACAACTGCCCCCATGTTGTCACCGTGGAAACAAGGGCGCGTTTGTGTGTGTGTGTGTGTGCCTGTCACACGCTCTTTATACATCCCTTCATCCTCTCTTCCCCGACTCTATTTGCTTTTGCCTCCAACTGCTCTTTTTCTCGTTTTACCCCTCCCTCACACACCCCATCTCTCTCGCTCTCTCTCACACACACACTTATTCATGTCTTTATTCCCCATGTCCACACGGCATGTATTCTCTTATTTTGCATGATCCTAAACATACATTTTTGTCTTTTTTTTATTCTTAATCATTTGTTTTCCTCTAAGGCTTCTACCACTTTATTGTCAATCGTCCTGAGTGTTGATTAGTGCTATAAAGAAGTGTCGACAAACACGCTTGTTTTGATATCACGTCTGGGACGTCCCATTGACTTTTGTTTTAATATTTAAGGAATATTCCGGGTTCAACAGAAGTTCAATCGACAGCATTTATCATCATTTTGACTCGTCCATGGTGTGAAAAAAGAAACTGCAAAAATCGTGGTTGCATTAAGGGGATTACAAATGGAAATAAATGGTACCAATCTGTGAACTTCAAATAAGTGGCGTAGGCCGGTGTGGGACAGGGACCATCCAAATTAGACACAGGCCCACCCAGAATATTAGAGATTATTCTATGACTTTAAATATATATTTATAAAATATTTCTAAAAGTGAGAAAGAAATGTTTGGATGTTTTTGGTAAAAAAAAAAAAATTAAAAATTGGGGAACAAATTTGTCCCATCCAATTTTATTGAGGCCCACCCAAAAGTATTTCCTGGCCACGTCCTTGTGTTAAATTACTCATTTGTTACAATGTTGTTGTTAATTTGCTTATTAACCATATCCGTGTAAAGTTATATCCAATATTACAACTTTGCTGTCATGGCAACTTATGACAATCGATGTAACACTGACACATTGTAACAAAGGGCTGTAACAACTAACGGATACAATCAAAAACACAACAACAAATATAGTAATTTACTTGCCCTCATGTCATTCCAAACCAGTATGACTTTTGTGCAAGTATGTTAAAAGCAGGAATGGACTGGGATTTTACATGGCAACTGGCCCAAAAGTTGAGGGGCGTTTGCCAAATGTTGTTGAGAGGGGGGGAGAGTGTCGCTGTCCTTTTCTCTACATCACGATGCCATTTTGTGGTCCGTAACACGCCGACTCATTGTTGCTCATCGCGGCCGAACCACTGGCCCACTGGGTTGTCCCATGGACATTCTGCCCCCAATTGGCCCAAAAGTGCGTTGACCCATGAGGGAAAATGCCAGATTACCAGTTCAGCCCTGGTTGAAAGTATGTAGTCTCAGTCACCATTCACTTTCATTGCATCTTTTTCCAATCAATGAAAGTGAATGGTGACTGAGACTAACCTATTGCTTAACATGTCCTCTTAAGTGTTCCTCTTAAGAAAGTCATACAGTTTTGGAACAACAAAAGGGCGAGTGAACGATCCTTTAACAATTCCCTTGGTCCCCACAATGATAGAGATCTCTTCGTATGAATGACGTCAGGGAGCACAATATTCCCTCCAGCCACACAAACCACAAACCGTCGTTCTTCAATCTGAGGACAGGTTAGACAGGATGAGGAAATGTGAGAGACAAGAGATGCTTTCTCCGCTCTCTGCCCTGCTAGGCGACCCCTGTGTTAGACCAGCAATGTTCCTCTAAATGTTGTCCCAACTAGCCTAAAAGTGTTGTCTGAACGAACGATTTCATATTGAACAATGTCGCTGCGTTGCATGTTCCCAACATGCATTGCAACTTGAATAAATTATGTGGTTAGTGTTGTAGGTTTATTATTTGCTGACTTTATTTATGCTGTTGTTGTTGTTTTTGTTGCAACTGTTAATTGTTTGTTGTGTGATGATGTTTAGAGTTCAACCTAACAAGGTTTGTTGACTATCACTGTTAGTGAGGTTTGTGTGTTAAATGTTGAGGTCTATCATGCGTCTATGTCAAACAAATGCATTGCAAGACATACCTCTCTTCAGAGGCAAAGATCACAGTTAACTTTATGTTAAAGATACCATAAAACCATTAACAGTATTAGATTGAAATGGCGACAAAAAAAATGAGCGTATTGTGAATTGATAGTTGGCTGAAGTAGAAATAAGTTGTTCTCTCATCAAACCTTTTTGCATTTAGGGAACAAATTAAAATGGCTGACTAAAGCAAGCAATGTTGCCGAGGACAATTATTAAGAGAATAATTTTTTACTGAGAAAACAGGTCGACCAACAGTGGGTTTTGCAGATACCGATATCTAAGGTGGTGGAAAAAGCAGAGGACTGATTAATCGGTTGATAGAAGGGATGTGTCACAGTTCTACCTGAAACTCCCAGCACTAATACTCCTCAACCCATCTCCCCTGAGTACTAATCATCCACACCTGCAACTCGTCTCCTCCCCAATCAGCTCCACAACATATAAACTCCACTCGCCCTTCACTCTCTGTCTGGTCTCGATTTCGATCCCCGACTCACTTACCTGTCTCTACGCTGCTTCGCGCTAACGACGACAACCAAGTTTCTCCTCTCCATCGTCCTGGAATCTCCTCGCACCTATTTCCTCCAAGACTAACTCTCCTTCGTCTCGGAGTCTCCACGTTCCACTCCTCTTTGCTCTGACGACTTCACCCGGACACCTTCGCTCAGTTATATCCAACTCAACATCAGCTCAATAAACTTAACCTCCGGGTCAACTCTAACTCCGAGTCTGGGTATCTGTTACAGGATGCACCGATATGGAATTTCTAGGCCGGTACCGATAACACACACCTCGTAGCGGCCGGTACCGATAACACGCAGCGGCCGGTACCGATAACACGCAGCGGCCAGTACCGATAACACGCACCTCGCAGCGGCCAGAACCGATAGCACGCACCACGCAGCGGCCAGTAACGATAACACGCAGCTGCCAGAACCGATAGCACGCACCTCGCAGCGGCCGGTACCGATAACACGCAGCTCGCAGCAGCCGGTACCGATAACACGCAGCTCGCAGCAGCCGGTACCGATAGCTCGCAACTCGTTGTGCGGTAAAAAGCTTGGAATTTGGACTGGTATTTAAGGTTTGACGAATGTAACATTAACCATAAATGTGCCTGTATTACAGATTTATGCTGATTTAAAAATGAAATAAATAAATGCACTTGCATAAATTATGGTACCCATTTATATACTGTAAAACCGATATATCGGTAAAACCAAACATTTAAAATCGATATATCGGTAAAACCGGTAATTTACCAATTCATCCGTAAAACCGATATATCGGAAAACCGCTAATTTTAAATCGTTATTTCGGCAAAAGCGATAATTAATCAATTCATCCGCAAAACCGATATATCGGTAAAAACGATAATTTTTAATCGATATATCAGTAAAACCGGTTATTTACCGAATAATCTGTAAAACCAATATATCGGCAAAACCGCAAATTTTCCGATTAATCTGTCAAACCCTATGGAGAACTCTAAAATCATACTGCATCATGTTGGCTTGATTTTTGAAACTCGATATATCGACAAAACCGATGATGTACCGATAATTTACAACCGATATATCATTACAAACTGCTAATTTAAAATCGATACATCGGCCAAATATATCGGTATGTATACCGATAATTTAAACTTGATATATCGTCAAAACCGATAATGTACCGATAATTTAAAATCGATATATCGGCAAAACCGATAATTTATGCTAACAATCCTAAAACCGCTATATTGGAAAACCGATCATTTAAAAGCGATAAAACCGATATATCGGCAAAACCGATAATTTTGCGATTAATCTGTAAAACTGATATATCTGTCTACCTCTTATTGAGAGAACTCTAAAATCATACTGTATCATGTTGGCTTGTTTTTTTTATTCTTTACACTGTAAAAAAGGAATTGTGGAGCAGTTATGTCATGACAAATCTTAGACAAAACCAATAAGTTATCAGCTGCTGATATGTTGTGCATCCCTAGTTGATCAATTTACAGAATCATCAAAAATGTCATAGTCAATCTTTATCATGACAGGCACAGACATATAGGGACTACAAGAGTCCCAAAATAATACATTTCAGATGCAGTTTTGCATATTGTGCAACCAAAATTCCAATAACCAGAAAAATCAAGCCTTTGTATAACGTGGGACTTTTAACTATAAACAAGCCATAAATACATCGGAGACTTGGCCCATTTTAGCCTTGGCGGACTAGAACTCCAAAATTCCAGTAACCAGAAATATCAAGACTTTGTGCATAACGTGGGACTTAACTATAAACAAGCCATAAATTCATCGGAGACTTGGCCCAATGTTAGTGATCTAAATGTTAATATTTAACAAATTCATTTTTCTATAGTGAGATGAGCAGTTTTGTATATGCAGTTCAATAGATGAGGTTAATTAATGAGGAAAAAAAAAATCTATCTATCGGAGACTATCGGCATAGATTTTTGCTGATAACCGAGTACTAAAACTGATATATCGGCCAGATATATCGGAAAACCCGATCATTTAAAATTAATACATCGGCCAAATATATCGTTTTTTTTACCGATAATTTAAACTTGATATATCGTCAAAACCGATAATATACCGATAATTTAAAATTGATAATTTATGCTAACAATCCTAAAACCGATATATCGGCAAAACCGATAATTTAGCAGTAGGCTAACCCTACCTCTGTGCAACAGGGATACAGAAGGTCTTTTTTCACCCTTTGATGACTTTTTGGTGAACTTGCTGGTAAATTAGCAACAATCCAACTCATCCCAAACACACTCAATCATCTGAGACCTCATCCTCATCTTCACCCCACACACTACTGTTTATTGTGTAATTATCTTCAGATGTTGTTTATTTATTTATTGTATTATTATATGTGGTACAATCTAACTATCTATCATCCCCATGTAGCAGATCTAGACAGTATTTCAGATAAAACTCCGTTCAGACAGGAAGCTCTAGTAGTCATTAAAACCATGGGTAATTTTTGTAAGGGTGACAACATTAAATTGAACAAATTTACACTTAATAAAATAATAAAACCAGAAACTGCTATTTTTTATGAGCTTGTCTCGCTCTCACACAGACACGCTGTGCATGTAAACACGCACTGTCGCTTGAGACTTTAAAATCGATACGCAGGCCAAATATATCGGTAAAAACCGATAATATTATATCGGTATAAACCGATCATTTAAAAACCGATATATCGGTAAAACCGATCATTTAAAATCGATACATCGGCCAAACATATCGGTAAAACTGATAATTTAACATTGTTTTCTTTGTCTTGATGTCTAACACCCAACAGCTCTTTAATAAAGGCTGAAAATGCTATAGAAATGTAAGATGGCGTGAAACAGAGGCCGAGCGAGCGAGAGGTTTATTGATGAGGAAAAAAATAAATCTATCTATCGGAAAACGATACCGAAATATCGGCAAAACCGATAATTTATCGATTAATCGGTAAAACCGATATATCGGCAAACCGATGATTTATCGATTAATCGGTAAAAACGGTTTTCGGTAAAAAAATAAAAAACCCTAAAACCGATATATCAGCAAAACCGATCATTTAGGCTAACAATTGTAACACCGATATATCGGTAAAACCGATCAAAATATAATATTAAAATATATTATTATAATTACATTTCACCATGAAAGTCTGCACATGACATTTACATTTATGCATTTTATCCAAACGCTTTTATCCCAAAAAACTTGCACTTATTACAGGATCAATCCCCCTTGAGCAACATGAAGTTAAGGGCCTTACTCAAGGACAGTGGCACCTGGTGGCCAAGGCTGGTACCGCATTTTTTTTTCCTCTTCAAAAAAAAAGGGAGAAACATTTTTTAAGACCTTTTAAGTCCGACATTTTTTATTCAATTATTTTTCCGTTTTTTTTTCACCATTTGTTTTTATAAGACAGTTTTTTTCACCGTTTTTTTTTTCCCAAGAGTTTTTTTTTCACTTTTTTTTATGACAGTTTTTTTTTCACCGTTTATTTTTTCAAGACCGTTTTTTTTTCTTTACTGTTTTTTTATGACTTTTTTCACCGTTTATTTTTCTTCACCGTTTTTTTTTCAAGACAGTTTAAGACAGTTTTTTTTTCACCTTTTTTTTTTACTGTTTTTTTTATAAGACAGTTTTGTTTTCACCTTTTTTTTTTCCAAGACACTTTTTTCACCATTTATTTTTTCTTCACCATTTTTTTTTCACCATTTGTTTTTATAAGACAGTTTTTTTCACCGTTTTTTTACGAGGTTTTTTTTCACCATTTTTTTCACTGTTTTTTTTTCACCGTTTTTTTTCACTGTTTTTTATAAGACAGTTTTTTTTCACCGTTTTTTTTCAAGACAGTTTTTTTTTTCACCATTTGTTTTTATAAGACAGTTTTTTTCACCGTTTTTTTACGAGTTTTTTTTTAACTAATAGAACTAGAAATAATAGAAATAACTGCACACATGTTGTTTACCTATTGTGACCACACGTTTGAAACGGTATTTTAACTTCCATTGTAAGTGCCTCACCGTAACCCAGATTTTTAAAGAAAGGATGAGTCGTAATTATATTTGTGGTAATCAACATCACGCACCAAATGCTTTCCATTGAGCTTAACTTGCATCCAACACAGAATATTTTTTACAGGGACACTGTCAATTTTGGGGTGAACTATCCCTTTCAGGGCATTCTGACCAGATCTGTTTGGTGTCCTCATTTCAAACGAACATATCGGTCTGATGCCAGCCTCTCACAGCTGTGCTTCTTTCTGCTTAATAGCTTGTGTTATGCTCATTTCCTGAGAATTATGTAGCTCAAGTGATAACAGCTCTGTACCTGATTTGCATTCACCTGCAAAAACGTCCATGGTATTGCCATGATTTTTGGACATGGTACTGTGTTAAAACTGTTGTACACGCCAATACTATACTATGTTTGGAAATGTTATCTCAATTTCTATCTCTTTTTTTAATGGACATAGTACCATTGTTATACCACATTTTTGGACATGTAACGATAACAAAATGTTGTTTGGATAACGTACCATAGCAATACCATACTTTCTCAGGCATGATACCATGGTGATACCATGTCCGTACCATACCAAGTGCTTTGGAGTACCGTGCAAATACCATGTGTATATGGTCATACATCAGTGCATACATCAAAATACCATGATGTCACCATATGATTAATATTTTTAACCATATGATGGTTAAAACATGACACTATTTGGAAACTCAAAAGTTTGCTGTCTGCACATTACAAGGTAATATTTGTGCTATTGTCAAATTAAAATGCAGAAAAACCTCCAGACAGAAAGAAAATGTACGTGATTGCACGTATTTCACCCTCTCTCATCACAGACTCCTTTTCATTCATTTCCTTTCATATTTTACTTTGTAACCAGACATGATTTCCTCTCTCTCTCTCCCTCTCTCTGTATCTGTATCTGTATCTCTCTCTCTCTCTCTCTGAGGTCTTTGTGCGTATGAAGGTCTCACTACAGAGAGAGAGATCACATCTTTACATAATGAATGAATCATCTTTGATGCATGCCGTCTCAGGGCCATTTAAACTCCTACAGCTGGAGGATGGCGACAGAGAGAGAGAGAGAGAGAGAGAGAGATTGGCAGAATTCAAAAAGACATTTAGTCTGCCCACAACCTGTTTGATCAACAGCCCATAAAACAAGCCCTTAATAAACAGACCTTCTGTGTATGTTTTTCATCCACTCTATCTTCGGACAGAAACATCTAATAGTACCTCAAGCTGCTTTTCAGACCATCAGAATATTTAAAAGGTATTTTAGCATCCATCCAATAAGTATGACGTCTTAAGCCTATGTACATTTACATTTATGCATTTGGC
>JAVLUX010000158.1:255000-265000 GCA_032164185.1 Moxostoma hubbsi | reverse complement strand
AGTAAATGAAGGTACACTCATGGCATCAAATATTTTATTTTAGTACATGGACATTCAAAATAATGTTATTTATTTATATATATTTATGTTATGCTAATAGAGTGACTTTTTCACTGTATTAAATTTTGCATTCATAGTAACACTATTATTCCACCCTCCCCCTGTCCTCTTTTTTGTAAATCCAGATTATGGTCACCCTAATAACATTTAACACACTCACAGACACACACACACACACACACACACACAGACAGACAGACAGACAACACAGACAGACAGACGCACGCACAGACAGACAGACAGACGCACGCACAGACAGACGCATGCACAGACACACGCACGCACACGCAAACAGACAGACGCATGCACACACACAGACGCGCACACAGACAGACAGACAGACACACACAGACAGACAGACAGACACACACAGACAGACACACACACACGCACAGACACGCACGCACACAGACGCACACAGACAGATAGACACACCTACACAGACACACACAGACAGACACACACAGACAGACACTCACACACAGACAGACAAATACAGACAGACAGACACACAAAAACTAGATGCAATGCATGTATAACACTCACATTTAAGATACTGTACACACACACACACACATTGCACTACCATAATGCAAACACACACACACAGTCATTCCTCTTGTTTACATTTGTTTGGGAGGGTTCACTTCAAGCGTCACAGTAAAAGAAACTTCACTTTAATTGGAAATCTAATATAAATGACAAATGCATCCACTGTTACAAAAACACCCGCAGATGTCATTAGCTGTGTTTGCCAAGGCAAGCATCACTATTAATTTCGCTCATTATTAGGGTTAGTGATTTGAGCAAAATCCCCAATTCAGACTTTATTGTACAAGTCTTTTGTGCTACAGACATGAATAATACCTTTAATCAGGCAGCTTGTTGAGGAGGGATGTTGTCACAATTCTCACCTACACGATAATAAGACAGTCCAAAAGTCCTAGGTGGATTTTGCACAGGGACGTAACAATATGAAAATTTATGGAGGATACTGAAAATGGAGGTTACCCCATGTGACTCTACCTAAATTTGGTTGCTTAGGAGACCTGGCTGAAGTCACTTAGCCCGCCATGGATTCGAACTCGCTACTCCAGGGGTGGTAGTCAGCGTCAATACTCGCCGAGCTACCCAGGCCCCCCTTATTCTGTACTTCTAAATAATTTTTGCTCTTCTGTTTTTAGACCAAAAGGATAAAAACACCTTTTAAATTGTGTATTGTAGTGGTAAAATGGATAATGCATAATGCCATCCAGACCATGAGAGGGCGCCGCTTGCTCACACAGCACTGACTCAAGCGCTAAATGAAGACAATATTTTAAAACACAGCGTTTTATGGTTTAGCAATTGCGTAAGGCCATACTGCAATTTCACTCTTAATTCAATCAATCGTCCAGCATTAAATCAATATCATTCTGATGTCTCAGACGTCCAATTCTGTTGGTCTCAAAGTGTTTTAGATGGTATTTGAGCCTATTTATATTTCTGGATTGTGCATTTGAATTTACAGTTTTTCAAAGTGCATTACTAATTATTTAAAAATAAACCATCTGGGGTGCCTGGGTAGCTCAGCGAGTATTGACAAGTAAATGTGTCACACCCTGGATTCGAACGTGTGACTCCAGGGGCGGTAGTCAGCCCAACCCTGGAGTCGCAAGTTTGAATCCAGAGCGTGCTGAGTGACTCCAGCCAGGTCTTATAAGCAACCAAATTGGCCCGGTTGCTAAGGAGGGTAGAGTCACATGGGGTAACCTCCTTGTGGTGGTGATTAGTGGTTCTCGCTCTCAATGGGGCATGTGGTGAGTTGTGTGTGGATCGTGGAGAGTAGCATGAGCCTCCACATGCTGTGAGTCTCCGCGGTGTCATGCACAACGAGTCACGTGATAAGATGCGCGGATTGACGGTCTCAGAAGCGGAGGCAACTGAGACTTATCCTCCACCACCCGGATTGAGGTGAGTAACCGCACCGCCACAAGGACCTACTAAGTAGTGGGAATTGGGCATTCCAAAATTGGGGAGAAAAGGGGATAAAATATAAAACAAATAATTAAATAAACCATCTGTTTTTCATATCTGAATTTTCATGCTAATAACCAAAACGCAGATGGTTTTAATTTTGTCAATAATTGGCCAAAAATATATCGGCAGCCAATACATCAGTGCAACCCTAATTTAAAAGAAAATTAAGCCATAATTATTTTTTAAATTTCAACATGATTTTTATGAAAGATAAGCACATTGTACCCCGAAATTGTTATTACCACAATGCAAATGATTATATTCTCATTATCGTAATATGAAGAAAATTATTATCCATTCATCATAGTTGTACGCCTTTGGTATTGTAATTTATTTTCAATTATTTAATAGAAGGAAAAAACATTGTACAACAGCATCTGTATTACTGTGACTGTTACGGTAATGAAAATCATCACTGGAAAATGGAAACAATATATGAGTTCTTTAAAATACAATTGGATAGAATTATAAATAGAAAATATAACTTCATACTTTTTTCATTGATTTGAGGATAAATATGACCAGGACATTTTCTTGATAGGTTTTGTGAGAATCACCCTACTGAATTTTTGCAACCAACCACCCAAAACACCCTAGCAACAACCTAGCAACCACCCAAAACACCCTAGCAACTGCACATCAACATGCTAAAAAAACCACTTGCAACATACTGTCAGATGGCAGCAAGTTTTGCACCACTCCCAATTTCTTACAAAAGTCTAGTTTTGAAATGGTTTAAGTTTTACGGTTATAAAAACACACAAATCACAGTCTCATCTTACCTGTGCGATAGTTCGCCTGTTTGCTCTGCAGAGAGAACATCCCCATAACCAGACCCATTACTGCTGTCTGCGTTTCCACACACCTGTAGCATGAGCCAGCGTTTCTGTGCGTATTCTGTTCTGTTATGTGTGTTTATTGATGTCTCGTTAAGCTGTGATGTGTGTGGACTGCTTTCAGTGTGCGTTTGTTGTAGGCGTGTGCGCTCTCATATTGCTAGTTCTTTCTCCTCTTCTCTCTCTTTCTCTACCCTCCTCTATCAATGCATATTCATCTTTCTCTTCAGTCCTTCCATGTCTCTCTCTCTCTCTCTCTCTCTCTCTCTCTCTCTGTCTGTCTCTCATGATTTCCACTCCAGAGACAAACAGACAGTCAGAGATAGAGAGAGAGAGAGATTGTGAGTGAATGGCAAAGAGAAAGAGGGCAACCAGAGAATAAGAATAACCTCAAATGAATGGAGAAACACTCTGCCAGAGGAACAAAGAATAGAGACGGTGAAAGAGGGATTTTAGTGAGTATTTTTGCTGCGTGTGTATCGTCGTCACCCTGAAGCAGAAATGACAGCTCAACCTTGTGGACAAAAGCGAAAGCACTTCAGAAAATCCATCCCTTTGTGCTTTCATTTTACATTCAGATAACAGAATGTTGGCTGGAGCTTGCTTACTCAAATTCAGGAGCATTAGTGTAATCAGTAGGTCAGTGTTTGGGTCATCCCCACTGCTGGTCTGGAGACTGAATCTGCAAACTTTGGGTGTGCAGCCCAGGAACAAAACCATGAAACACCCTTCACCCTGTCAGGCAATATTACTATCAAGATCTGACCAAGTCTGGTCTGTTTATTCTGGCTGAGAAACACCTACTTAGGATGAAAAATGTGAATGACATGTAAAATGACCAATAATTGGAAAATCTGTGATCAGAATTTCTGTTCATCCAAAATAATGTAGTGTTGTTATTAGGGCTGGGCATCGAGTTCGATAAATTTTAGGCACAGACCGAATTGCCAAACAATCGAGTATCAAAAAATGCCTTGTCGTTCGCTACTAAATTTCGATACCTAAGGGGTTAATCTCGTCAACGTCAGTGATAAGCATGTAGCATGCTAGATGTGCCGGTGATTGGCATCAAGGAAAAACATGAGTTTACGCCGGTTATGTCAAGAGATGTGGCCCACCGTGAGGTGGTAGTGTGTATGCGTCTCAAACCCCATACATGTGAAAGATGTGGAAAAGTGTGGCTACATTTCAACAGGCTCGATGCCAACAGCATACGATGCAATATTTGCGACAAGATCATTTCTGCCAAGACCGGCAATACAACAAATCTGTTGAAGCACTTGACAGTGCGCAGAATAAACTTCGACTGCAAGACCGAGCCAGTGCAGTCGTCCTCTCAGCGTCCTGCCACAGAGCTTCCTTGAACATGCCCACCACACGAGTCCTCCTCCAAAACTACTGATTAATGCAGTGGTGCTATGACTGGGACTCCGACATGTAAGGTTAACGTTTAGCAAACAACATCTGCCATCTTGTAGTGGTACATGCTTGTGTACTTGTTAAATTCATGTTTCTGTGCACGGTGACATAGTCCTATAAACTGGGACCTACATAACATTAGATATTGTTTGAATGTATGGCTATAGATAGCTAGCTAAATCCATGCTAAAAATGCTTTAAGGTTGACAGTAACTGATCAAGTTTATTGTACATTAAACTAGTTAGCTTGTTAAACCGTACTTATCCGTAGGGTCGGCTGAATTAACGGATTAGCTTTCTTGTTTTGTTTTTCTCTTCACATTAATGTTATAGCCTCTGCCCCTGCCGACCCTGGTAATCAAGTAATCTTGTTAAAACAGATTTCATAAAATTGGTATCGAAGAAAGTATTGTTTAGGAACCAGTTTCGATGTCAAGGTATCGGTATCGATCAAAACATTTAGATACCTGGAATGTCTACAGACTTAAAAAAAAGAGACTTTAGTCGAGGTTTTAAGCATTATAAGAACAAAGCAAATCTATAATTCCCCTACAGTTTGTGAGCTGCGGAGCATGACGTTTACCAAAATACAACAATAGTAGTCTTATAAGAGTTTAAATAACGTCCATCTAATCACTGTCCTTTTCTGCATATTACCGAGCCATTTTATGGTCCGCTCTGCATAAAGCGACGGCTCCTTTTAGCTTATCGCGGCCCATTTGGGCCATTTCGCAGCCGACCCACCGATACAATTGGCACATGCACAAGGGCACCTTTATACATGCACAATTGTCATTATTGTGATAGATTAAATAATTTATACAGGACCAGCCTATGCTCAGTCTTTTATTGTCCACCAGAAGCAAGTCCTCCACAAGATTTTTGCAATTAATTAGCAATTCTTGAATCTTTAAAATATTAAAAGTGTATACCTATATATTAATAAAATACTTGAATCAAACTTGTATATTAATACTGTAATATATTAATAATGCACTGTAAGTGTTGGATCAGTGCGAGCCACCTACTGACAACTGTGCCCCCCCCCCCACATTTAAAATGACTCCCGTGCCTCGGACTTCATCGATAACGATACTGGCTCAATAGGCCAATAGGCTTTAATGCAATGGAAGAAGCTGCAGCGAGAACTAAATATGGATGAAGTGCATTCTCATAATAATAATAATAATAATGCTTTACATTTATATAGTGCTTTTCTAGGCACTCAAAGCACTTAACATAGTATAGGGGGAATCTCCTCACCTGGATGACCCGACGGCAGCCATAGTGCGCCAGAACGCCCACCAGCTATTGGTGGAGAGGAGAGAGTAGAGTGATGTAGCCAATTCAGGAATTGAGATTAATACAAGTCCATGATAGATAGGGGCCAATGGGGGGAATTTGGCCAGGACACCGGAGTTACACCCCTACTCTTTACGAGAAGTGTCCTGGATGACCTTTAATGACCACAGAGTGTCAGGACAGAGTGTCAGTTTAACGTCTCATCCGAAAGGCGGAATGGTTCTTGGTTTTGGTCTTTGTTTGGTAAATGGTCCGTTTTACGCCAGGTGATAATTCCTGTCATACTGGTATTACTGGTTCTCTGTTTTGGCCCATGTATCAGTCAATGTATTCAAACACAGTTATCGAATTGGGTTCGTTCTCATGTCCAAGGTCAATATATGTCTTTAACCAAAGCTATATCAGACATCTACTCTGATCAAGACTACCCTAGATCTGTTTCCAAATCCTGATGACTACGGTTTTAATGTTGATATGTATTAAAACGATCATTTGGTTAATTTATCTGTTTTTAACTTTCATAATTCTGTTAACCTATTCGAATTTGTACACATAGGTTCAAAGGGAGGATATGTGGAAAATGTGTTTTCCTTATGCTCCGTTTCTTTTTCATAATTTCTTGTGTTTTCAATAAACTGTAAATTGTTTTCTGCAACTGAACCAAACATGTTCAAATGTCACGAGATTGAACCGATAGAGACTTGCATGCTTAAAAACAATCTTTCTTTCTGTAGCCATGTTGGTCAAGGTCAGCATGATCCAGAGAGAAAAGGGAGGCAGAGAACTGTCTTATCAGAAGACAAAGCCGAATGGTGATAAATATCTTATTATGGGATGTACTTAAGACTAGTGTGGATGAAGATGTGTGTATTCATAACAGGAACATGCCCATGTAAGGTGAAGAAAGACAGGAGGCTCTATGGTAATCACTTTTGTATTTAGCCAATCAGTTAGTTGATACTTTGTTTTCTGAAAAATATATATGCATGATTGTGTTGAATAAGACATTGAGCATTTATTTGCAGAAAATGACAACTGGTCAAAATAAGTAAAGATCTGGAGTTTTCAGACCTCAAATAATGCAAAGAAAACAAGTTAATTTTCATTTTTAAACAACACAATACTGATGTTTTAGGAAGAGTTCAGAATTCAATATTTGGTGGAATGATCCTGATTTTCAAAATCATAGCTTTCATGCATCTTGGCATGCTCTCTGCCAGTCATTCACATTGCTGTTGGGTGACTTTATGCCACTCCTGGTGCAAAAATTCAAGCATCTCGGCTTTGTTTGATGGCTTGTGGCCATCCGTCTTCCTCTTGATCACACTCCAGGTTATCAATGGGGTTCAGTTCTGGAGATTGGGCTGAAGGACCCCAAGATCAACTACCTGGTCGTCTAATGGTTAGACGGAGACCTGGAGAGGCCTAAAAGCCACAGTGTCTAACACCCACTGTGAAATTTGGTGGAGGATCAGTGATGATCTGGGGGTACTTCAGCAAGGCTGGAATCATGCGGATTCGTCTTTGTGAAGGATGCATGAATCAAGCCACATACAAGGTTATCCTGTAGGGATGTCACGATGTGAATTTTTGGTGGTAGGATTATTGCCTGATAAATAAATAAAAAAAAAGTCACGATTTCACGATTTTTACGATTATCTGCAAATTGACCCATTACGCAACAATAAAAACCTCCACAGACATATCACATCATATCAGCATTTGTCAGGACATGCAGTAAACATATATATTCCTACTTTTAACTGAAAACAAGTTGAAAACAAGTGGGTAAAGTACTTGTATTTAAGTAGATGCAATTTTCTGACACAAAAACGTACTGCACCTTCTCAACAAAAAAGTGTGTTTATCCTTTCAATAAATACAAATTAAATAAAATATCAATTAAAAATAAATAACCATAAAAAAGTAGGAAAAACTATTTGGACATTATATATTTCACACAAACTTAAAATATACAACTCTTCCGATTTACACAGAGTCATTTCAGTGTTTGACTTTACCAAAAGGCAAGTAGTACACTACATATAATATTTACTGTGTTTTTGTAGAATTATTACCTTCATCTGGGCTTTAATCTCAGTATGGTGATCCCTCAGGTGCTGCAACATAGTAGATGTTTTCACCGCTTTTGCTGGCACTTTTCGGCTGCACATTTTGCATACTGGATTCCCATCTTCAACAACTCCTGTGTCATTTTTTTACATAGCCAAAACGCTCCCAAAATAGCTGATTTAATTCGCTTCTTCGGCGGATACAACTCAGGGAGATCGCGTTGTTCCGCCATGTTTTCATGTTGAGAGTTTCACGTGCGCTGAAAGTTCCCGCCTTACCTAGACAATCACCTCGTGAACTCTGTTACCATAGTAACAGCCTCACAGACGCCAGGCAGAGGGCAGCGCACATGCGCAGCGCAAGTAGACCACTGATCTATATATATTATTTCCTTACGTGTGCATATGTCAATAAACCTATTTCTGATTATGATTTACTAGATCGGGGGATTGTTGAAATAATTAAATGCTCACAAGCTGGTGGTACATGTTCCAGAAATGAGCGCAAATGCATGTGTAATCCCAATAAGTAAAGGTAAATTAACGTATCGTATACTGCATGAACTTGTTGATGTGCATGCACCCCTCCCAGAACTGATGTCACTTTGCTTAAATTACGTCATATTTACTATATTTTCTAGTCAAAAAAGAGTTAATAATGTTCACAAATTATACATCTGTATCTGTTCACATTATTAACAATTTTGAACTGCACAGTATATGGTAAATGTGAACTAATTTAAGCAAAGAAAAGTCAAACACACGGGTGGGGGTCAATGAGCATCAACAGGTTTAAACTATGAAGGCAGAGAAACGTCGCATCCTGTAACAATCTGCAGATGTCGCTATTGGATACTTTTGCTTTAAGGTAATTTATACATTTTGGTGTTGTATTATTACAGTTGATTATTAAAGGTTATGATCGTTATGCCCACTCTACATGGGGATAACGACTCATTTGTGCTTAATTTGTACATAGTCTGTATAAATTACAACCTGTGGGTACTTTTGTCACATTGTTTCGCGGTTAAACGCCGCACATCGGGTTATATTGAAAATTTCGTCAGTTGGCGGTCGATGCCCTCTGTCGGTAGGGAATTGTAATGTATAAGGAATTCCAAGGCAAAAAAGACTATAGATTGTTGTAAAGCCTTGAAATGTTATCCTTTATAAGGGCCTTTGTATTATTTTGTAATTAAAGAAATGGTTTTGATTTTAATACCCCTATGTATAATAGTTTTCTATATATCTTGTTGTATTTTTTTCTTTGTATTATTATTGTTGTTTTGTATTTAATTACTGTATGTTTTGTTATTGAATAAAGTGTAAAAAAAAAAAAAAAAAAAAAGGTAGGGAATTGTAAAATGGCCGCCAGAGCACTTCCGGTAGCGGCACCTACTGGTGGCAGTTTATTATATGAGCAATCCAGTTTTATATATCGATCGGTGAGTTAGACCCACACTGAAAGACTCATTTTCGGTATTTATTTATTTTTAAACAGACTACCTGGTTGTTTTCCGGTTTTAAGCCGTTGCTACCAAATTTGTACGTTTAATAACCGTGACCATTTTATTCACGGTTAATTATGAAATCTGGTAATCGCGACATCCCTAATATACTGGAAGAAAACTTGATTCCTTCTGCTCAGATAATGTTCCCCAAATCTGATGATTGCTTTTTCCAGCAGGACCAGTCAAGGTGTGGATGGAGGACCACCGGATCAAGACCTTGTCATGACCATCCCAATCAGACCTGAACCCCATTGAAAACCTCTGGAAAGCCGAGATGCTTCATTAAAAATGAATATGAACTTGTTTTCTTTGCATTATTCGAGGTCTGAAAACACTGCAAATAAATGCTCTATGACTACTTTTATGTGGAATTTGGGAGAAATGTTGTCAGTACTTTATAGAATAAAACTAAAATGTTCATTTTAATCAAACACATACCTAAAAATAGTAAATCCAGAGAAACTGATAATTGTGCAGTGGTCTCTGAGGTGTATTAGTATAATCAATACTTAGGAGTGAGGCCCTCGAGGTTACAAGGATCTAGCTTTGGGGCCCCTGACCTTTCCGAAGTTGCGTAGCCCTCGTCTATTGGATAAATCTGGACTCATCAGACCACATGACCCTTTTCCATCACTCCACCATCCAATCTGTAGGTACTCTAGCAAATTGAAGTCATTTTTTTCCAGTTAGCTTCACTAACAATTGGCTTTCTTGTGGCCACACAGCTGTTTTGTCCCAATCCTGTATGTTCTCGTTGTATTGCGCGTGTGGAAACACTCTC
>JAVLUX010000158.1:212500-245000 GCA_032164185.1 Moxostoma hubbsi | reverse complement strand
TGTTGGGTTTAGGGGATGTGTTGGGTTTAGGGGATGTGTGAGGTTTAGGGGTTGTGTGAGGTTTAGGGGTTGTGTTGGGTTTAGGGGATGTGTTGGGTTTAGGGGATGTGTTGGGTTTAGGGGTTGTGTGAGGTTTAGGGGATGTGTTGGGTTTAGGGGATGTGTTGGGTTTAGGGGATGTGTTAGGATTAGGGGCTGTGTTGGGTTTAGGGGATGTGTTGGGTTTAGGGGATGTGTTGGGGTTAGGGGATGTGTTGGATTAGGGGTTGTGTTGGGTTTAGGGGGTTTGTTGGGTTGAGGGGGTTGTGTTGGGTTGAGGGGGTTGTGTTGGGTTTAGGTGTTTTGTTGGGTTTAGGGGTTGTGTTAGGTTTAGGGGGTTTGTTGGGTTTAGGGGTTGTCTTGGGTTTAGGGGGTTTGTTGGGTTTAGGAATTATGTTGGGTTTAGGGGATGTGTGATGTTTAGGGGTTGTTTGAGGTTTAGGGGTTGTGTGAGGTTTAGGAGTTGTGTTGGGTTTAGGGGTTGTGTGAGGTTTAGGGGATGTGTTGGGTTTAGGGGATGTGTTGGGTTTAGGAATTATGTTGGGTTTAGGGGATGTGTTGGGATTAGGGGTTGTGTTGGGTTTAGGGGATGTGTTGGGTTTAGGAATTGTGTTGGGTTTAGGGTTTGTGTTAGGTTTAGGGGTTTGTTGGGTTTAGGGGATGTGTTGGGTTTAGGGGATGTGTTAGGATTAGGGGCTGTGTTGGGTTTAGGGGATGTGTTGGGTTTAGGGGATGTGTTGGGATTAGGGGATGTGTTGGATTAGGGGTTGTGTTGGGTTTAGGGGGTTTGTTGGGTTGAGGGGGTTGTGTTGGGTTGAGGGGGTTGTGTTGGGTTTAGGTGTTTTGTTGGGTTTAGGGGTTGTGTTAGGTTTAGGGGGTTTGTTGGGTTTAGGGGTTGTCTTGGGTTTAGGGGGTTTGTTGGGTTTAGGAATTATGTTGGGTTTAGGGGATGTGTGATGTTTAGGGGTTGTTTGAGGTTTAGGGGTTGTGTGAGGTTTAGGAGTTGTGTTGGGTTTAGGGGTTGTGTGAGGTTTAGGGGATGTGTTGGGTTTAGGGGATGTGTTGGGTTTAGGAATTATGTTGGGTTTAGGGGATGTGTTGGGATTAGGGGTTGTGTTGGGTTTAGGGGATGTGTTGGGTTTAGGAATTGTGTTGGGTTTAGGGTTTGTGTTAGGTTTAGGGGTTGTGTTGGGTTTAGGGGATGTGTTGGGTTTAGTGGATGTGTTGGGTTTAGGGGTCGTGTTGGGTTTAGGGGTCGTGTTGGGTTTAGGAATTGTGTTGGGTTTAGGGGTTGTGTTGGGTTTAGGGATTGTGTTGGGTTTAGGGGGTTTGTTGGGTTTAGGGGTAGTGTTGGGTTTAGGGGATGTGTTGGGATTAGGGGTTGTGTTAGGATTAGGGGTTTTGTTGGGTTTAGGGAATGTGTTGGGATTAGGGGTTGTGTTGGGTTTAAGGGATGTGCTGGGTTTAGGGGTTGTGTTAGGTTTAGGGGTTGTGTTAGGATTAGGGGTTGTGTTGGGTTTAGGGGATTTGTTAGGATTAGGGGTTGTGTTAGGATTAGGGGTTGTGTTAGGATTAGGGGTTGTGTTAGGTTTAGGGGTTGTGTTGGGTTTAGGGTTTTGTTGGGTTTAGGGGTTGTGTTGGGTTTAGGGGTTGTGTTAGGTTAAGGGGGTTTGTTGCGTTTAGGGGGGTTGTTGGGTTTAGAGGATGTGTTGGGATTAGGGGATGTGTTGGGTTTAGGGGATGTGTTGGGTTTAGGGGATGTGTTGGGATTAGGGGATGTGTTGGGATTAGGGGTTGTGTTGGGTTTATGGGGTTTGTTGGGTTTAGGGGTTGTGTTGGGTTGAGGGGGTTGTGTTGGGTTTAGGGGGTTGTGTTGGGTTTAGGCGTTTTGTTGGGTTTAGGGGTTGTGTTAGGTTTAGGGGTTTGTTGGGTTTAGGGGTTGTGTTGGGTTTAGGGGGTTTGTTGGGTTTAGGAATTATGTTGGTGTAAAGACGATCATTTTCATGGGCAAGGAAGAGGCGAGAAACCGGCTTGTCAACATAAATAATAATTTAATTAAGAACTTAAAACAAACATTTAGGACAGCAGACATGTCTGCTGATTAAGCTCTCTCTCTCGATCTCCGGTCTGCGAGTGGCCTTTATCCCTCTTGACGGCTCAATTTAGCCTGATACGGGACCGGGCGTGCGCAATCACGCGCCGGTCCCGCCCTCCACCGTGCCACAGTTGGGTTTAGGGGATGTGTGATGTTTAGGGGTTGTGTGAGGTTTAGGGGTTGTGTGAGGTTTAGGGGTTGTGTTGGGTTTAGGGGTTGTGTGAGGTTTAGGGGATGTGTTGGGTTTAGGGGATGTGTTGGGTTTAGGAATTATGTTGGGTTTAGGGGATGTGTTGGGATTAGGGGTTGTGTTGGGTTTAGGGGATGTGTTGGGTTTAGGAATTGTGTTGGGTTTAGGGGTTGTGTTGGGATTAGGGGTGTGTTGGGTTTAGGGTTTGTGTTAGGTTTAGGGGTTGTGTTGGGTTTAGGGGATGTGTTGGGTTTAGTGGATGTGTTGGGTTTAGGGGTTGTGTTGGGTTTAGGGGTTGTGTTGGGTTTAGGAATTGTGTTGGGTTTAGGGGTTGTGTTTGGTTTATAGGTTGTGTGAGGTTTAGGGGTTGTGTGAGGTTTAGGGGATGTGTTTTGGTTTAGGGGTTGTGTGAGGTTTAGGGGACGTGTTGGGTTTAGGGGTTTTGTTTGGTTTAGGGGATGTGTGAGGTTTAGGGGTTGTGTGAGGTTTAGGGGATGTGTGAGGTTTAGGGGATGTGTTGGTTTAGTGGTTGTGTGAGGTTTAGGGGTTGTGTGAGGTTTAGGGGATGTGTTGGGTTTAGGGGTTGTGTTGGGTTTAGGGGTTGTGTTGGGATTAGGGGTTGTGTTGGGTTTAGGGGTTCTGTTAGGTTAAGGGGGTTTGTTGGGTTTAGGGGGTTTAGTAGGTTTAGAGGGTTTGTTGGGTTTAGGGGTTGTGTTGGGTTTAGGGGATGTGTTAGGATTAGGGGTTGTGTTAGGTTTAGGGGTTGTGTTGGGTTTAGGGGGTTTGTTGGGTTTAGGGGTTGTTTTGGGTTGAAGGGGTTGTGTTGGTTTAGGGGGTTGTGTTGGGTTTAGGGGTTTTGTTGAGTTTAGTGGTTGTGTTGGGTTTAGGTGTTGTGTGAGGTTTAAGGGTTGTGTGAGGTTTAGGGGATATGTTGGGTTTAGTGGTTGTGTTGGGTTTAGGGGTTGTGTGAGGTTTAGGGGTTGTCTGAGGTTTAGGGGTTGTGTTGGGTTTAGGGGTTGTGTGAGGTTTAGGGGTTGTGTTGGGTTTAGGGGTTGTGTTGGGTTTAGGGGATGTGTGGGGTTTAGGGGTTGTGTTTGGTTTAGGGGTTGTGTTGGGTTTAGGGGTTGTCTGAGGTTTAGGGGTTGTGTTGGGTTTAGGGGTTGTGTGAGGTTTAGGGGCTATGTTGGGTTTAGTGGTTGTGTGAGGTTTAGGGGTTGTGTGAGGTTTAGGGGTTGTGTTGGGTTTAGGGGTTGTGTTAGGTTTAGGAATTGTGTTGGGTTTAGGGGTTTTGTTGGGTTTAGGGGTTTTGTTGGGTTTAGGGGTTGTGTTAGGTTTAGGGGTTGTTTTAGGTTTAGGGGTTGTGTTGGGTTTAGGGGTTTTGTTGGGTTTAGGGGTTGTGTTGGGTTTAGGGTTGTGTTAGGTTTAGGGGGTTTGTTGGGTTTAGGGGTTGTGTTGGGTTTAGGGGTTGTGTTGGGTTTAGGGGTTTGTTGGGTTTAGGGGTAGTGTTGGGTTTAGGGTTTGTGTGAGGTGTGTGTGTTTGTGTGTGTGTGTCTGTGTGTGTGTGTGTCTTTGTGTGTGTGTGGTTGTGTTTCTGTGTGTTTGTTTCTGTATCTGTGTCTGTGTGTGTGCCTGTGTGTGCGTGTGTGTGTCTATGTGTGTGTGCCTGTATCTGTGTCTGTGTGTGTGTTTGTCTGTATCTGTGTGTGTGTGTGTGTGTGTCTTTATCTGTGTCTGTGTGTATGTGTTTGTGTGTCTGTGTGTGTCTGTGTGTGTGTGTCTGTATCTGTCTGTGTGTGTGTGTCTGTATTTGTCTGTGTGTGTGTGTCTGTATCTGTGTCTGTATGTGTCTGTTTGTGTCTGTATCTGTGTCTGTATGTCTGTATCTGTGTCTGTGTGTGTCTGTGTGTTTATCTGTTTCTGTGTGTGCGTGTGTGTGTGTGTGTGTGTGTTTGTGTGTGTGCATTTTTGTAATTAAAATGCAGTGCAGTGAGAGACTAAATAAAGTTTGTGAGAAAGTATGGGAAACATTCTAAATGCAAGTAAATTGTTTATAAGAAATAATATAATTAATATTTTTACAAAATACATCTACATAACGTCCTGTTGATGCCCAGATCAAAATCGGCCCGCAAACACAAAAGCTGAAGAAAGAAAGAAAGAAAGAAAGAAAGAAAGAAAGAAAGAAAGAAAGAAAGAAAGAAAGAAATCTGTTCAAAGATCTGTCTTTGAGAAAATGCCAATAATGTGCAGTAAAATAAGATAAATTTGTAAAATGTACGTTGGCAGGAGACACAAAAGAGAAGAATAAAAAGATAAGAAAGCTGCTGTTATATAAACCTAGAACAAAAGATAGATGGAAAAACTGGAGAATTAGGAGATTTGCATAAAGACACTGATGTCACATGTGAAGTGTTTGATATCGAAGCATCATCGGTTGAAATGAGTTTCTGAGTTTGTTTACACAGTAATGGATTATGAGGAAAATGATTCCCTGTGCGAAGAATCATCACTTACCTTCTTATCACCCATGTGATTGAAACAGAGATTAAACCATAACAAAGGAGCATGTGTTTGTGTGTGTACAACTGGGAAGTGTGTAACAGATTTTAACATGTCCCTAAATTTACCATCAGTTCCTGAGATAAACAGATAGACAGAAAACTATAAGCCTGTAGGGAGAGAGAGAACAAAAGACAACAAAACCTTCTGTTTGAGCACCGCTCACAAACAGAGAGAAGAAGAGAGGTTTAGAGGTCGATCGGTACTGATACATAAGCTGTTGTTAAAAAGTTGAAAAAACGATTAATTGACCGATTGTTTTTAAAATCAATACACTGAATGTTCAAAAAATGTCTTTACCTTTCCTTACTGTGACAGGCACAGACATAGAGGTGACAAGAGTCCAAAATTAATGTTTATTACGCATCTAAAATCCTTTTAACTATGAACAAGTCTTAAATATGTTGGGGACACTTATTCTGAAATATCTGTGCTTCCAGCTCACACAAACACAATATGCACTCTTACAATCATCTTCATACTACAATATAAGGACAATATAGTAATGTAACGAGGCAGATGAGGGATGAGGATCTAAATGCAGCTTCTAATGAAAACAAAAGATGAACCAGGTAACTCAGAATATAAAGAAAAATCAAAAACACAGGGAACCAAGAACAGGGCTTGGAACAAGTCATGTATACATTCAACAACTGACAAAGGACAAGCAAACAACAGAGCATTATATACACAGTGGGTAATGACTAAATGAAACACAGGTGAGGACAATGAAAGACAGCTGGCAGTGATGAGAGCAGGGAATTATAGGAAGTGTAGTCCGGGAACAGATGACAGGGGAGAACCACAGGCCAGACAACAGTGAATCGTGACATAGCCCCCCTTCTATAAGGAGCGGATTCTAGACGCTCCAAAAAAAACTACAGAAACAAAAAATAAACTGTCCATGGAGTGAAGGGGAAAACATATGGTTTGGGGGGGGGGGGGGCAAGGGACAAACAGGCAGTCCAAGGGGGCACAGGTGGCAAGGGGATGAGAGGAACATGGCAAGGTCCGGGAGCAGATCAGGCAGGAGGCCAGGAGACCAAGGGGACCAGAGTAGATCAGGCGGACAGCCAGGATCAGGAGGCCTGGGAGGCGGCCATAGGATGGGGACTGGGTCAGGGGGCCTGGGAGGAGGCCACAGGACGGGGACTGGGTCAGGAGGCCTGGGAGGAGGCCACAGGATGGGGACTGGGTCAGGAGGCCTGGGAGGCGGCCACAGGACAGGGACTGGGTCAGGAGGCCTGGGAGGCGGCCACAGGACGGGGACTGGGTCAGGAGGCCTGGGAGGCAGCCACGGAATGGGGACAGGGTCAGGAGGCCTGGGAGGCGGCCACAGGACAGGGACTGGGTCAGGAGGCCTGGGAGGCGGCCACTGGACAGGGACTGGGACAGGAGGCCTGGGAGGCAGCCACGGAATGGGGACAGGGTCAGGAGGCCTGGGAGGAGGCCACAGGACGGGGACTGGGTCAGGAGGCCTGGGAGGTGGCCACAGGACGGGGACTGGGTCTGGAGGCCTGGGAGGCAGCCACGGAATGGGGACAGGTTCAGGAGGCCTGGGAGGAGGGCACAGGACGGGGACTGGGTCAGGAGGCCTGGGAGGCGGCCACAGGACAGGGACTGGGTCAGGAGGCCTGGGAGGCAGCCACGGAATGGGGACAGGTTCGAGAGGACAGGGAGGAGGCCACAGAACAGGCTCAGGAGACGGAGCCGTGGAAGGCTCAGGAGACGTGGAAGGCTCAGGAGACGGAGCCGTGGAGGGTGGAGCCGTGGAAGGCTCGGGAGATGGAGCCGTGGAAGGCTCGAGAGGCAGAGCCCTGGAAAACTTGGGAGGCGGAGCCCTGGAAGACTCAGGAGGTGGAGCCCTGGAAGACTAGGGAGACGGAGCCGTGGAAGGCTCGGGAGACAGAGCCGTGGAAGGCTCGGGAGGCGGAGCCATGGAAGGCTCTGGAGGTGGAGACGTGGAAAGCTCAGGAGACGTGGAAGGCTCAGGAGACGGAGCCGTGGAGGGTGGAGCCGTGGAAGGCTCGAGAGATGGTGCCATGGAAGGATCGGGAGGCAGATCCCTGGAAGACTCTGGAGGTGGAGCCCTGGAAGGCTCGGGAGACGGAGCCGTGGAAGGCCCGGGAGACGGAGCCTTGGAAGGCGGAGCCATGGAAGGCTCTGGAGATGGAGCGGTGGAAGGCTGTGGAGACGGAGCCGTGGAAGGCTCTGGAGGTGGAGCCGTGGAAGGTGAAGCCATGGAAGGCTCAGGAGGCGGAGCCGTAGAAGGCTCAGGAGACTGAGCCGTGGAAGGCAGAGCCGTGGAAGGCAGAGCCGTGGAAGGCTCAGGAGATGGAGTCCTGGAAGACTCAGGAGGCAGAGCCCTGGAAGACTCGGGAGGCGGAGCCCAGGAAGACTCGTGAGGCGGAGCCCTGAAAGACTCGAGAGGCGGAGCTCTGGAAGACTCAGGAGGCGGAGCCCTGGAAGGCTCATGGAGCCGTGGTAGGCTCGGGAGACGGAGCCGTGGAAGGCTCGGGAGGTGGAGCCGTGGAAGGCGGAGACTGGGAAACAGAAGCCTTTCTTCTTCTCCTCCTCCACCAGACAGACGAGGCTGTGAACGCTGGCTCTGGGACGGACAAGGCTGGCAACGCTGGCAATACGGGCTCTGGGATGGACAAGGCCCTCACATGAATTTGCAGTAATAATGCAGTAATTAAGCATGTATTAATGCATATTACTGCACCTGTATTGGGTGGAAGTTCAAATACATGGCTTCAGCTCATTGTGGTAATTAACACATTAATTAACAATATTAGTTCATATAATAAATTGTTTGGGAATTAATCCATGATGACATATTTAAACAATAGCAATTCATATATGACTTAATATATTAATCAGACAGACTCTTTATTAGTTGCTGATGTGGCAATCATTAATTAATGGCTTAGTTAATCATGAGTCATACATTAACTCATTATTATCTGTGCATTAGTTAATCAGAGTCATACATTAACTCATTATTATCTGTGCATTAGTTATTCATGAGTCATACGTTAACTCACTATTATCTGTGCATTAGTTAATAACGAGTCATACGTTAACTCATTATTATATGTGCATTAGTTAATCATGAGTCATACATTAACTCATTATTATCTGTGCATTAGTTAATCATGAGTCATACATTAACTCATTATTATCTGTGCATTAGTTAATCACGAGTCATACATTAACTCATTATTATCTGTGCATTAGTTAATCATGCGTCATACATTACCTCATTATTAACCGTGCATTAGTTAATCATGAGTCATACATTAACTCATTATTATCTGTGCATTAGTTAATCATGAGTCATACATTAACTCATTATTATCTGTGCATTAATTAATCATGAGTCATACATGAACTCATTATTATCTGTGCATTAGTTAATCACGAGTCATACATTAACTCATTATTATCTGTGCATTAGTTAATCATGAGTCATACATGAACTCATTATTATCTGTGCATTAATTAATCATGAGTCATACATGAACTCATTATTATCTGTGTATTAGTTAAGCATTAATTAATGCTTAATGCACCCGTATTGTAAAGTGTTACCAATGCTAATGTGGAATAACTTATTTAAAATAATGTTATTTCAAATCAAATCAAATCACTTTATTGTCACACTACTGTGTACACGAGTGCAACAGCAGGTGAAATTCTTGTGTGCAGTTCCGAGCAACATTGCAGTAATGACAGTGACGAGACATAAACCACTTTACAATAACAACATATTTACACAACACAATTTACATAACAAATGTACACAATACTTACACAACAATTTACATATCAAATGTACACAATACACACAATGTAGAATACACATACACTAGATAAGGGTATAAATATATATATATACACTAACTGAATTGGGAGCGAGAATATATTGACAGAATGAGGATTAATAAAGTGCAGTGCTGATTGTTGATCGTGAGAGATCATGTGTTCAAAAGTCTTATTGCTTGTGGAAAGAAGCTGTCATGTAGTCGGCTGGTGCGGGTCCTGATGCTGCGATACCGCCTGCCTGATGGAAGCAGTGAGAGCAGCCCATGACTCGGGTGGCTGGAGTCTCTGATGATCCTCCGAGCTTTATTCACATACCGTCTGTTATATATATCCTGGAGGGAGGGAAGCTCACCTCCGATGATGTTTCTGGCCGTTCGCACCACCCTTTGCAGGTCTTTGCGGTTGTGGGCGGTGCTATTGCCGTACCAGGCGGTGATGCGGCCAGTCAGGATGCTCTCTACAGTACTGGTGTAGAACCGTGTGAGGATGTGGTGGTTCATTCCAAACTTCCTCAGCCGTCTCAGGAAGAAGAGGCGCTGGTGAGCCTTCTTCACAACGGCCTCAGTGTGGACGGACCATGTGAGTTCCTCAGTAATGTGGACACCGAGGAACTTGAAGCTGCTGACTCTCTCCACCGGTGTTCCATTAATCGTGATGGGGCTGTGTTCTCTGTCTTTCTTCCTGAAGTCCACCACAAGCTCCTTGGTTTTACTGACGTTGAGGGAGAGGTTGTGCTCCTGACACCAGCGTGTCAGAGTGTGCACCTCCTCTCTGTAGGCCGTTTCATCATTGTTAGTGATCAGACCTACCACCGTTGTATCGTATTTAGAATAGCGCCTTTTAGCAACTTAGCAGAAAGTGCTTCACCACATAAAATATAATAAACATGACACATTCACAAAGAAGTAGTAAAAGATTCCATAATCGTGGGGTCTTCACTATAAAAGCTCCATCAGCTCCTTTAGTTTGACATCTGGGTTTTGGAACAGCCAATAGAAGATCTAAGAGGTCTAGCTGTTTTGTACAGTCGAAATAGTTGTGCTGAACATCATACATATGTCATTAATAAAATCCTAAAATCAACCATAAAGTGTATAAACCGGTGCAAAGAGGCTAAAACAGGTAGATTGTGTACTGTATGCACACCTTCGATTTTCTCTGTCTATGTTTTAAATCAGCTTCTTAAGTGTTCTGTGCATAGCATAGTCACGTTGCACACAAAAAATCCATGCAGAGTTTATATTTCTCCTCTAGAGGCTGCTAAAGAACCTTCCAGCACCAGAAATTGGGAATAAAACAACTATCAACTAACGCTGTATATTTTTGTTAACAACAGATAGTTTCAAAAACAAACTATCAATGTTGTATAATCATTAAAAGTGATATATTGGGGCCTGGGTAGCTTAGCGAGTATTGGCGCTGACTACCACACCTGGAGTCATGAGTTTGCTTCCTGAGCGTGATGAGTGACTCCAGTCAGGTCTCCTAAGCAACCAAATTGGCCCGGTTGCTTGGGAGGGTAGAGTCACATGGGGTAACCTCCTCGTGGTAGCTATAATGTGGTTTTTGCTCTCGGTGGGGCACGTGGTGAGTTGTGCATGGATGCAACGGAGAACAGCCTCCACACGTGCTACGTCTCCACGGTAACGCGCTCAACAAGCCACATGTTGAGCCGTGCGGATTGATGGTCAAAGACACGGAGGTATCTGAGATTCGTCCTCCGCCACCCGGATTGAGGCGAGTCACTACACCACCACGAGGACTTAGAGTGCATTGGGAATTGGGCGTTCCAAATTGGGGAGAAAAAAGGGAGAAAAAAAACCTCCCGATATATCAGTTTATTGCTGTTGATTTTTGAGGATAAACAATAGTTACATAAACTAACGATCATTGTTGATTAATCAGTAAAACATATTGTGATGAGGTGGAGGGTGTGGCCGGGCTGTGAGGATGCACGCCCGGTGTCAAATCATCTTAATCAGCCGGGAGGGGGATAAGGACGAACTGGAGACACCAGAGAGAGAGACGCACAAAACTGTGTGTGCATCTTTGTTTGATTTGCATTTTATGTTATGTTATGATTATGTCTGTTCAGCTGGTTCCTGCCTCCTCCTTGCCCATCTTAAGAACCTCGTTACACCTATACATCCGTTTATCACTGTTAATTTTTTGTTGATAACCGATAGTTACATAAACAAACAGTAAAAATTATATATTGTTCGATCTCTAATACGTTCGTTAAAAATGGGGTGAAATGTGCTTAAATGTAATGCAATTAATGTCACTATGCAAACAATCTTAATGATCTTTAAAAAAAACAGCTTTCACTCCATGCAGAATATAACACCTGTCTTTTCACTCCTTTCTTTTGATTTTGGAGTGAAATTTGACCTGGACTTGTTCCTGACATGTTTCGTGAGATTCAACCAAACTAATCTCTACTCATGTAAACATAGAAAGACATACAAAAGAAACCTTAAAAAGCACAGAGATGACACAAGACAACATGCTTGAGCTATATAACACACACACAGACACACACACACACACAGACAGACACACAGAGACACACACACAAACACACACACACTCTCTCTCACACACACACACACACAGACACACACAAACACACACACACACACAAACTGTCACAGAAGGGTCTTCTTGGAAACAGCAGCTACCCTTGGATATATCAGACCATCTGGGACACAACATCCCTCACAGTCACACACACACACACACACACACACACACACACACACACATATACATACACACACACACACATACACAGACAGACAGCCACACACACACACACACACACACACATATACATACACACACACACACACACACACACACATATACACACACACATATACACAGACACACACATTCACTCACACACACACATACACTCACACACACATTCACACACACACACACAGAGAAAGTTATTTTTTTATTGGATAACTAAAATTATTATAAAATTATTATCGTCCTCATAAACCACATTTATAGCATAATACCCTTGAAATTACCAGTTTGTAACCTAAAAAAATTCCTCGTAAACCTGCCCACACACACACACACACACTGTTGTGAGAGATCTGTACTAAATGTCTAAATGCAATAAAGTCAAATTGCTTGCAGTTTATGGGCCTACAAATAAAACTCATAACATCTCTCTCACTCACTCGTCTCTTTCTGTTTCAATTTCAAAGTGCTTTTAGGCATGGTTGTGTTGCATATAATAGTGTCAAAGCATCAACATGCACACAGTACACACAAAAATAAAACAGGGTAAGAAAAGGGAGGAAAAGGAAAAAACAAGACACCAGTAATGGCAATAATAACCATATTTTTTTACATTTTCTAGACAAAATGTGAGTGGTTCCTGCCTGAGCAAATCTCACCACCACAATTTTAGAGGTGTTGTGGGGGGTTTTAGGATTTTGCTAGATGGTTGCTAAGGTGTTCTGGGTGGTTGCTAAGTGTATGCTTACCAGTCAAGTGTCTATGACATTCCTGTCTCTAAATATGGCTCGGGTCTCATTATTTTTGAATTTGATTTAGTTGTGTAGCGGCTTTAATGAGTTGTAAAATTGTTGCTAAAAGGATCAATATAAACATAGTGAGATCGTTAGAGCAAAACACTCTGATGATTTTACTATGTGGCAGAAATTAACTGTTTATTAATGAGCAAATTCATCCCTTAATTGATTTTATGCATTATATTTTACCTTTATTTTTACATTTTTACATTTGGCAGACGCTTTTATCCAAAGCGACTTACAGTGCACTTATTACAGGGACAATCCCCCCGGAGCAACCTGGATTTAAGTGTCTTACTCAAGGACACAATGGTGGTGGCTGTGGGGATCGAACCAGCAACCTGCTGATTACAAATGATGTGCTTTAGCCCACTATGCCACCACCACTGCATAACAGATGCATGTTCAACAACACTCACCTTTTACAGCAGCATTTACAGCTATATGACAACTACAGGTCACTACAGAGTCTAAATCTATAGCTAGATTGGCCAAAAATAGAATATAATGAAATGTATCAAATGTTATAACCGAAAAAATAACAGACTACATGGGCATGGTAATTATTTGGGACATTTTTATACTTTAATTTCAGTGACATTAAAAGTGTGAATGGATTTCTATTTGAAGACATCAGGAGTGAAAACAGGAGAGAAACTCATAATAGTGGATGTGTAAATAGACAGAGAGATGTTCATTGGAGGGGAAAGTCTCTGCTCAATGAACCGTGTTTCTCAAGGGATCGGTAAGCAACATTTGGTGCCGTCTATCAAAGATATCTAATTACAATTCAACATAACAAATATACACACAAATACAGCGGTGCAGCAAGAAACAGATCAGCAGGCACAGAGCCCTGCTTTGCATAAACAGACGATTAAAGATGCCTTGAGAACTGCTGAAAAACTGTCACCGAGTCCAAAATTGAAAGAGGCAAATTCTTCAGAGACTCAAATTGCCGTAAAACCACCTGCTTTGAAACCCAATCCCTCTCGAGTTACGATCACTGTTATAACAGGTTTCTCTTACTCAACAGATGCAGTTATTTCTTTGCTGCACAAACAAATGTGATTAATTAAACACAAAAGTGGGCTGTTGGACTTTGTCAGCACGTGCCATGAATTGACGAATGAATCCTCAGAGGTCTTTGGTTCTCTAGAAGTGATTTGGAGTCTGGTTTACTTCTCTTGTTTTGCACCCTATATGAATTATCTGAAAAATTATAGCACCCTTAGGCCCAAAACATCCTGAAAATGAGTCATACATCAAGTACCTGAACATCAAGTACATGAACGCAAATATGTATTGCATTCTTTGCCTTGCCAAAAGAGGCACTAGAGACTGCATTAACATTAAGTGTCTTCTTCTACGTACAGTATCAGTTTTTGTGTCCTTGTGTAGACTATGTTTCTGACCTAACTAGCTCTTGTACATTTGAAAATGAACTATTTATAAATTAATTAAAATGAATTCCATGGTTCAAAACCCAGGGGGAGCACATATAGGAAGAAAAGCAGAGGCCCTAAAACTGATCCCTGTGGCACTCCATACTAAACTTTAATTTGATCTGACAGTTCCTCATTTACACAGACAAAGAGGTAGTGGTCAGAGAGATAGGACCTAAACCAAGCTAATGCCTGTCCACAAATGCCAATATAATTCTCAAGCCTATCCCAGAGAATGTGTCGAAGGCAGCACTAAGATCTAAAAGCACTAGAAGAGAAATGCAGCCACGATCAGATGATAAGAGCAAGTCATTTATAACTCTGCAGTTTCTGTATTGTGATGAGGCCTAAATCCTGACTGAAATTCTTTATATATTATTTCTCTGAAAAAATGAACATATTTGGGAGGACACTACCTTTTCTAGTATTTTCGACATAAATGGGAGATTTGAAATCAGTCTATAATTAGCCAATTCTCCGGGATTAAGCTGTGGTTTCTTGATAAGCGGTTTGATGACTGCCAGTTTAAAGTTTCTTGGGACATGCCCTAAGGATAATGAGGATTTAACAATATTAAGAGGTTCTGAGATTATAGGAGTCAGCTCTTTTAGGAGTTTAGTCGGTATTGGATCTAACATACATGTTGTTGATTTTGACGATTTGATTATTATTGTTAGCTCCTCCTGACCAAAAACAGTGAAGGATTGAAGTTGCTCATTGGGATTAATTTTAGTCTTCTGGGGTGCCATGGCAGACAGATGCATAATTCCAATTTTGTTTCTGATGATTTCGATTATATCAGTAAGTAAATTAATAAAGTCATTACAACTATGCTGCAATGGAATATCTGGTTCAATCGAGGTTTTATTCCTAACCAATTTAGCCACAGTACTGAATAAATACCTAGGATAGTTGTGGTTATTTTCTATGAGTTTGCTAAAATATGCTGACCTGGCAGTTTTTAGAGCCTGTCTGTCGTTAGAGACACTATCCTTCCATGCACTGCGAAATACCTCTAATTTTGTATTCTAACACTTAACCTCCATTTTCTGAGCTTCTCACTTGAGAGAATGAGTGTGATCATTGTACCATGGTGCGGGATTTTTCTCATTAACTTTCTTTAATCGAAGGGGGGTGACACTATCTAGTGTGCTATAGAAGATTTTATCCATATTTTCTGTGACAACATCATGTTTTTCTGAACTTTTTGGCATACTGAGGATTTGAGGCAAGTCTGGAAGATTATTAGTGAAGCTATCTTTAGTAGTTGAATGAATAGTTCTACCTGAACGATAACATTGAATAGATTAAGTTACCTTTGCTAAACGTAGTAACACTGAAAATATCACTGTAAATTGAAGCAACACCTCATCCTCGACCCTTCAGACGAGGCTCATGTTTATAGCAATAACCTGAGGGAGTAGACTCATTTAAACGAATAAATTCAGCAGTTTTAATCCAGGTTTCAGTCAAACAGAGCGAATCCAAACTATGATCTGTAATAATTTAATTTACATTTAGTGATTTGGAAGAAAATAGATCTAATGTTTAGTAGTCCTACCATTTTATGATGTTTATCTTCAAGTTTGACATCAATCAAATTGTTCGAAAATGACTTAATGAGGGTTTTGTGTTTTGGTAGTTCCTGGGAACAGACACAGTCTCTATATGATATATAGGTGATTCATTCTCTATGTGTTGTAGTTTATGTAACCTGTGTGATGTCTCAAAGCAGCTAGCAGATGTTCGGATTAGCCAGTTTGTCTGCTTATTGACCTGGTCCATAGTTAGTCAAATATTATTACTATTAAGACTTTGAGCCATATTACTAGAGAGGAGAGTGGCACCTTCCCTGGAGGGATGGAGTCCGTCTCTCTTTAGCAGGTCAGGTCTTCCCCAAAAACTCTTCCAATTGTCTATCTATCCTATGCTATTCTCCAAACACCACTCAGACATCAGCCATTCAGTGAAACTAAACTACTTTTGTTTTTGCAATTTCACACACCTCTTTAAAATTATCTTTAGCGATCTCAGACTGGCAAGTCTGATGTCTCAGACGGACATCATTAGTGCAGACATGAATAACAATATTAGAAAATATACGTTTAGCATTAGCAAGCACTTGTAAATTTGGTCTGAAGTCTGACACTCTGGCACCAGAAATGCATTGAACAATAGTGGCTGGAGTCTATTTCCATGTACCTTACAATAGAGTCACCAATAACAAGGGCACTTTCAACACGATTCTCAGTGGGTGCATCAATGAGTGGGGAGAATCAATTGGAAATCCTAACAGGAATGGGAAAGTGGTGTCACTTTGCCCTACGAGTATGCTGTGACACGTCACCCAAACACCTAGTTGTGGTATACTATCCATACTTCTCTCACTGTTTTTGCCAAACACAGATATAACTGAATCTGTAAGAGTAGTATGGTAGTAAAGCATTTAATACACGGTCTATATGTTCTGTGGAGGGTGCCACGACATGTTATCGGAATGCACAGTGTGCATTTTGTTAGACACAGATTGGACACATGCTAAAATTGGCTCGGTAGATCAGCACCCTCGAAGCGATGCTGCCCTAGGCGGTCGCCTATGTCACCTAATGTGTTGACCGGCTCTGTGGATAGAGCGTAGTGACAGCTTGATGTCATGTGTCATTGCATTGTGAAATTTTTTATGTGACTACGCACGCCTGGCCCCCAATCGGGCTCATGAGCCGAGGAGAGGGATAAGTGCAGCGGGATGCGGCAGTTTGAAAGAGAGAGGGCACATTTTCAGCATTGCCACAAAGGATGCTAGAGTGGATATTTGCACACAGTCTGCTACATCGGTCTTCTATCAGTTTTCTCTTTCAGGTCAACTCCTGTCAAGGTGGAGCAAGCGTCAAGCAGTTACGTGTTGCATTCTGAGCGCTGACGCAATGTGCGCTATAGCATGCATTAGCATACATTGTCTTTTAGATTATTGTTCTTGCCTAATGCAACATAATTTAAACTTTTCAAATTTGTATTTGCGTTATACGATTGTTTTTTTTTTTTTTTAGGGGTTTTCGTGATATGAGCATGAAGTGATTGTCTGTGTTCCTTCTTTCAAGAACTGCTTTTGGGTCCTTGAATAACGTATAACATAAGAGTAAGGGCAGCCAGTGGACTTTTTGGTGCCATCCTAGGGTAAGATGGTGCCCCCCTAGGGAGTTGGTGCCCAACGCAGACTGCATAGTATGCGTGTAGGGAGCAGCTGTACTGTTTAAGAGCACTCGTCTATGCGATCAATCATACATGCAAAGTCAATGGGCATGGCCATGAAGTTTTGGTATTTTCATGCAAGCATGTGCTAAGTCTAGGTACGTGTGTGTGTGAGTGACACAATATGTGAACATTGCGCTAATGGGCAAGTGCAATTTAATTCGAGGTTCTTCTCCGGTTATTACTCGATCTGCGTTCTACTATACAGTATAATACATTCCCTCAAGCACCAGCGACATAAACAAAATAACAAAGTGGTTAAAATCACTCTACAACAACAGGTTGAAAATACCAATAAAAAAATAGATTATATATACACAATTATAAATATAACATAATAATAATAATAATAGTAAAACTAAACCATGACCTCTAGAAAGTTTATAGATGCTGCAAACAATTTTTTTCATGGAAAAAAGAAATTAATAAAATAAGTGTCCTGAGATATCTCACTGTGACAGCAGTAGACTTTGTAAACAGCAAACAAAAATGTGTCCGCGGACATTAACCTGTCAATCATTTTGTTTATTCTTATTTGAAGCAGATCATTGAGGCTATGATTCATAATGTGTCTCAGTTGAGGGTGTTTTTGTGCCACTGTTGAATTTGACAGCAACAGGAACAAACAAAGCTGCTCTTTTGCTCTGTTTTGTTCTCCAAATTATCTTTGGAGGGCGGGGTTATGGAATGAGGGGGCGTGGCTTATTCAACATTTGAAAGCTCGTCAGGAATGTAATTTCATGTTCTACTATATTCTCAGAGTTTGGACATGAACTTTATTTCCACCTGCTGGTGGAATCTCCAAACTGCAAATGCCGAAACTGATTTTGTACTTTGCGCTTAGATTAGACGTGGTTCTCAAACTTCTTAGCGCAATGACCTGTTTCTCAGAAAGTTAGCAAAATGTGCTTTGGGCCACTTCATTAACATACAATACACCCACAGGAAACCGATGGAGTGCGTACTCCGGGTAGGGAAGGAGGTATTGCCCCAAGTGAAGGAGTTCAATACCTTGGGTCTTGCTCACGAGTGAGGGGACAATGGAGTGGGATGTTGGCCGGAGAATCGGGGCAGCGGGGGGTGGTATTGCACTCGCTCTATTGCACCGTTGTCACAAAAATTTTCGTTCCTATCCTCACCTATGGTCATGAAGGCTGGTTCATGACCGAAAGAACTAGGTCGCGAGTACAAGCGGCCGAAATGGGCTTCCTCAGAAGGGTGGCGGGATTCTCCCTTAGAGATAGGGTGAGGAGCTCAGTCATCCGTGAGGAGCCAGTTGAGGTGGTTTGTGCATCTGGTAAGGATGCCCCCTGGGCGCCTCCCTAGGGAGGTGTTTCAGGCACATCCAGCTGGGAGGAGGAGGCCTCGGGGAAGACCCAGGACTAGGTGGAGAGATTACATCGCCACACTGGCCTGGGAACGCCTCGGGGTCCCCCAGTCAGAGCTGGTTAATGTGGCTCGGGATAGGAAAGTTTGGGGCTCCCTGCTAGAGCTGCTCCCCTGTGACCCGACTTTGAAAAAGCGGTTGAAGATGGATGGATGGATGGATGGATGGATGGATGGACACCCACAGATAGGCCAAAGGCATTGCGCATTGCACTGCACTTAGCACGACCCCGAAAATAGAGCCCCAAATGGACTCAGGGGCAGAGCCAGGAGTTTTTCAAAGGGGTGGCCAGGCAGGGGCAAGCGATCAGTCTGTGGTGGCACAGAAATGTTCAGGCAGCATTTTATATCGCCGGACTGTGGGGGCGGGGCGAGCATATACAATGACACCTGGGACGGAGATGTTTGGTGACCTTGGTGTGCACACATGTTAAGTTTGTACATTTGTACAGAGATGATTTTTTGACCAAAAAATTACTAAAATTGCAATTGCGAGTGGGGTGACCAATGGGATGGCCAGGCTTTGGTCCATGGTGGCCACAACCAGCCCCCCCCCCCCCCCCCCCATCATGGTCTTTCTCTCTCTTTCTAGCAAACACAAACACATTTTCTCTCTCTTGCTCATTTTCTTGCAGTAAAAAACAAACTCACCCCTCGCTTGCTGTGTTTTGCTGAGGTGTGCATGGTTTAGATGGTAGCACATCTTCCCCCAAAACAGCAATAAATGACAGCAATAAACCAGCGTACATTACCAGAACGGCCTGCACCAAGGCCAATATATTGTGTGTGTGTGTGGGCGAGAAAGAGAGAGAGAGAGCTCAGGCAGTAAACTGAACATTTCTAACACATTAATCTTCAATTAAATTACCATTACCTTGCACACAGTGGGAGATGAAGGTTGCACAGTGTGCATTTATAATCTTTAGAGAAATGTGTTGCCATCTGGTGGCGCCAAGCAGACATAACGCTTGGCCACACAAGATCTTCCTGATTAAACTCTACTATTTACAATGAATGATTAGAACTAAGACAATAAGTACAATGGCACCAGGGGGTAACTAGAGGGAGGGCAGAATGGGCAGCCGCCTTAGGGCCCGGGGGGTGAGAGGGGGCCCACAACGGTCGACCAAAAGAAACCGTAAAAATGACTGTGGGCCTGAGAGGTGATGAAAAACGACCAAGGCCCCCCAAGGAGGGTCTGACAGTTTCTCTGTTTACTTGCAAGATCCAAGTTACGCCACTGCACGGCACTATGGGACATTAACAGGATCAGATGGCAATACCATGGTACTTCACTATATATATATATATATATATATATATATATATATATATATATATATATATATATATATATATATATATATATATATATATATACTGTATATATATATACACTACCGTTCAAAAGTTTGGGGTCACCCAAACAATTTTGTGTTTTCCTGAAAAGTCACACTTATTCACCACCATACGTTGTGAAATGAATAGAAAATAGAGTCAAGACATTGACAAGGTTAGAAATAATGATTTGTATTTGAAATAAGATTTTTTTTACATCAAACTTTGCTTTCGTCAAAGAATCCTCCATTTGCAGCAATTACAGCATTGCAGACCTTTGGCATTCTAGCTGTTAATTTGTTGAGGTAATCTGGAGAAATTGCACCCCACGCTTCCAGAAGCAGCTCCCACAAGTTGGATTGGTTGGATGGGCACTTCTTGCGTACCATACGGTCAAGCTGCTCCCACAACAGCTCAATGGGGTTCAGATCTGGTGACTGCGCTGGCCACTCCATTACCGATAGAATACCAGCTGCCTGCTTCTGCTCTAAATAGTTCTTGCACAATTTGGAGGTGTGTTTAGGGTCATTGTCCTGTTGTAGGATGAAATTGGCTCCAATCAAGTGCTGTCCACTGGGTATGGCATGGCGTTGCAAAATGGAGTGATAGCCTTCCTTATTCAGAATCCCTTTTACCCTGTACAAATCTCCCACCTTACCAGCACCAAAGCAACCCCAGACCATTATATTACCTCCACCATGCTTAACAGATGGCGTCAGGCATTCTTCCAGCATCTTTTCATTTGTTCTGCGTCTCACAAACGTTCTTCTTTGTGATCCAAACACCTCAAACTTGGATTCATCTGTCCACAACACTTTTTTCCAGTCTTCCTCTGTCCAATGTCTGTGTTCTTTTGCCCATCTTAATCTTTTTCTTTTATTGGCCAGTCTCAGATATGGCTTTTTCTTTGCCACTCTGCCCTGAAGCCCAGAATCCCGCAGCCGCCTCTTCACTGTACATGTTGACACTGGTGTTTTGCGGGTACTATTTAATGAAGATGCCAGTTGGGGACCTGTGAGGCGTCTGTTTCTCAAACTAGAGACTCTAATGTACTTATTTTCTTGCTCAGTTGTGCAACGCGGCCTCCCACTTCTTTTTCTACTCTGGTTAGAGCCTGTTTGTGCTGTCCTCTGAAGGGAGTAGTACACACCGTTGTAGGAAATCTTCAATTTCTTAGCAATGTCTCGCATGGAATAGCCTTCATTTCTAAGGACAAGAATAGACTGTCGAGTTTCAGATGAAAGTTCTCTTTTTCTGGCCATTTTGAGCGTTTAATTGACCCCACAAATGTGATGCTCCAGAAACTCAATCTGCTCAAAGGAAGGTCAGTTTTGTAGCTTCTGTAACGACCTAAACTGTTTTCAGATGTGTGAACATGATTGCACAAGGGTTTTCTAATCATCAATTAGCCTTCTGAGCCAATGAGCAAACACATTGTACCATTAGAACACTGGAGTGATAGTTGCTGGAAATGGGCCTCTATACACCTATGTACATATTGCACCAAAAACCAGACATTTGCAGCTAGAATAGTCATTTACCACATTAGCAATGTATAGAGTGTATTTCTTCAAAGTTAAGACTAGTTTAAAGTTGTCTTCATTGAAAAGTACAGTGCTTTTCCTTCAAAAATAAGGACATTTCAATGTGACCCCAAACTTTTGAACGGTAGTGTATATATATATATATATATATAATGCTACAGAATGAATATATTTACATACCTAAAAAGTAACTAGAGTACTTATTAATGAAATTACTTTGCCCCTGAAGGATCTGCTCTTTCATATTTGTAAATTTTGGTCATTTTGGCGACTTTTCCAAACTGCTTTGACTCTGATAATTGCCACTTGCGGCTGTCTTTTGTAAGGGATGTCACTTTAATTTGCTCACAGTCAGTCCTGGTTTAAATTATCAACAAATGATAGCATGTGCATTACTTGGATGTTAAAAAGCATTTCATCTTTGGTTGAATAGTGCAAAGAAAGAGACAAAACTGGAGAAATCTCTGATCTGCTCTGCTGTCAGCCTGTCTAGAATTAGAAGCAGAAATCAGGTATTAATATCTTTCTCTTTTGTAAATTATTAGCTTACACCACTGTTTGTTTAACTCGTGCAGTGGTTTAAATAGCACATGGACGTGGTAGTTATGCAGTTATCTGCTCATATCAAACATCACACCACCGTCCAGCACTGAGAGTCCAGGTCAGGCCAACCTGAACACTGAACTCTGAACTCATGTTTACACTCATCAGGTGCGTGTTAGAAAGGTGACAGGTGCGAACAGAGTAGGACAGTAGAGTAGTATTGAAATATGTATTAGTACAATGGACTTCTTACACTCTTTGAGGCCTCATTGGATTTACAAAAACAGCACCACAGAGAGACAGACAGACAGAGAGACAGACAGACAGACAGATATTTTAGAGAGTTTCAGTTTGCAATAATGATGATTTTGGTGGAAGATTGAGGCATTTTGGGAGTTTATACCCTGTGGTGGGTTAATGAACAGCATGTTGCATTCTTACAACATCTGTCCTCATGCTGAACTCTGTGCTTTCATCTTGAGTAACTCAATTAAGAAAGATTTGCATGTTGGGTTTCTGTGTAGCCATATTAGTTTATTATATCAGTGTATTATCATTTTATATGCATGCAAAGTGGAGTGATTGTGGCGTAGTGGGCTAAGGCTGTTAATCAGAAGGTTGCTGGTTTGACCCCCACAGCCACCACCATTGTGTCCTTGAGTAAGGCACTTAACTCCAGATTGCTCCGGGGGATTGTCCCTGTAATAAGTGCTCTGTAAGTCGCTTTGGATAAAAGCATCTGCCAAATGCATAAATGTAAATGCAAAGTAATTGTCAAGCTACTTTTAAACAGTCATTTTGTTGTACAGACACATGCTCTCTTATTTATTGTTATAGATGAGACATTTCATACATGGCATGGCATTTATTAAGCTTATACACTAATGGATACAACATGATTGTGGTCAAATTGAGACACATGTAATTCATTTGATACGGGGCATTTCTGATGAGGACGTTAATTATAAAAGGAGAGATAAATACATTAAAGATTTAAGCTTAGAAATGAATTTGCATTGCCGAATTGCCCCAACAACTAAAATAATAATAATATTGTCCTTGCAAAAAATAATAATAAGAAAAAAATTCTATTACCTTAAAAATACATTGAGAAAACTTTGGTACATGTTGTTGGTGTGTGTGTGTGTTATATATAATATAATAATATGTGTTAATATTTTCTAAATAATTTTGTACACATCCCATTTTAATGTTGTTCTTACTTATTATTATTACTATTATTTGTATCTACATATTTCGATTTTAATTGTGTCTGTGGTGCATTATTTATTGCATTGACCTATTTAAGTAGTAAATACCTACAAAAATATAATAATTCTTTTTTTTTTTTTTTTAAACATTTGGTTGATTATTATTGTGTAATTATCAATACATTTCTGCTCATTTGAAATTGTGTCTATGGTGCATTGTAGTGTGTAAAGGCATATTATTGCTTTCAACATTAAATGCAATGCAACATCACAATAAAATACATTATTCTATGGCCTACAGCAACAACAGCAATAACAGCAATAACAGCAATAACAGCATACCCATAATATCGCACATAAAGGATTAATGGATCAGATTAATAGATTATTTCTCCATTGCACTTGAAAAGGTTTTTCTAAACACCCTTTAAGCTGCATAAATTGTGCGCTCCTGTCACACAGTATGAGGCAATATTACGCAACGAGCGCGCGTTCCTGTCCAGAGCGCGCGCGTGGAGACGCGTCAGCACATTTTCTCAAAGAAGCCGGTGCGCACGTGGCGCTCTATTGATCACACAACCAGCGGTGCTTTCCTTATTGTATAATTCTGCTTCATCTGATGCGTTGATAAACCTGAAGAGGAGGATACCGTCGTTTCTCTCACTCTCTCCTTCTTTTGTTCTCCAATCAGAGAGAGAGTTCGGACATGGGCTCATCCCGCAATGACGCCTCCCTCTCCGTGGGTTCATGCTGAGGCTCTTTGAGCGCGTGTCGAGTCCGGGTTTGTGGTAAGATTGAATTGGGGACTACCGTTCCAGCACCTCGCACTGATAATTAAACCTACCGATTTGATAAACGTAATTATTGATGCGTAATAGCGCGCGTCTCCTCCCCTCGCCCTAGTGGTCAGTCGGGTTAATGTGTCCTGGGCCATGTAGACTCGGACAGGACAGCGCACATACCTATTTAAAGCGACACATACACTTTGAGTAAACAGTCGTAAAAGAGTTTGGGCTATATTTGTAAATCGATTTCTCCTTCTCTCTGTGTGTGTGTGTGTGTGTGTGTTTTATTTTTAACTTTATATTACTGATCATGGACCAAGGTAAGACATATTCACATAGAAAGTGAATGAGCTTTTTTCCTGTCTTTTTGCAATTGATGCTTGAATGGGATGATGAAACCAGAGGCACAAAATGTGAACCAGATGGGGCATTTTTTGGTTCACACGTGCTACTTAGTTTATTATATAGCATATGATGCCATTTTATATGGTTGAACAGCAAGAGACTGCTGATGATTATCTTTACAAAACTTTTTATTTCAGGTTAATCTTGCGGAGTGTATCTTTAAATGAATGTTTTGACTATTATTTAGCAGTTTATTGTGGATCCATTTAGCAAAATGGCAATTACATTGAAATATATGTATTTATAAATATGCACGTAGCATTGTTGCATCACACTTTTTAAGTAAATTCAATTTATGGTCATTTTATATCAGCACAGCTAGAAAATCTTTGTTATATATACTCAAAAGTATCAGTTTTTCAACTTTTATTTAGAGTATGTTGCACGCGTATGATTTAGCAGCTAATAGCAAGTAGTTTCAAATGAACATTTATATCACTGCTGCTTCTTATTTTACGTGGCTCAAAAGACAATAACAACTGAGGTCATGCATTAAGCTTGGTTGCCCAAAGAAGTGCATATAAAGCTGCATTTCAGTAATGCATATTCAAATGCGCATGACAAAATGACATGGATTGAACAGGATCCCAGTTGAACACTAATGGATCACCCTAATGGTGACACGAAACTCTATTTACAGTATAACAACATCGATAATACTAAAATAGCTCTATATAATCTCTAAGAACTCTTAATAGCAACTAATTAAATGCCCACGTATGTTCTTTTGACCAAACAAACATGCTTCAATTATTCAAGTGCAAGGACTTATGGGTATTCCCCACAATCTCAGTACTTGATTGATTAAGAGATTGTTTTAGTAGTACTTAAAATCTTAATTTTATGGCATTGTAATCTAAAGAAGTTCAAGAACTCACGATTATTCTATTCGATTATTCGATAAAAGCGTGTGCTTTTTCAGTATTTTTCAGTATCGAATAATCCTGAGTATTTATATATTTAGAAATAAATATAAATAACTTTATATATGTATATATATATAGATGTGTATATATATATATATAAATAGTCATGATTATTCGATTTGATTATTCAATACTGAAAAAATACACGCTTTTATCGAATAATCAAATCGAATAATCGCGAGTATTTATATATAAATAAATAACTTATACACATCTATATATATACATATATAAAGTTATTTATATTTATTTATAAATATATAAATACTCACGATTATCTGATTCGATTATTCAATAAAAGCGTGTATTTTTTCAGCTGAAAAAGCACACTATTTTTATCGAATAATCTAATCAGATAATCGCGAGTATTATATATATATATATATATATATATATATATATATATATATATATATATATATATATTAGGGCTGTCAATCGATTCAAATTTTTAATCGAATTAATTACATGGTGTCCCAATTAATTAATCATGATTAATCGCATATACAAATATTTGCTGAGAAAGCCCCTCATATAACAATAATTAAATATATAATGATGAAATAATGATATATAGTTATCTTTAAATATGTAAAAATTATTTATATAAATATATATAACATTTAAAAAAATATTCATATAATTAAAATGCATTAATTCTTGTGGCAGAAGAGTTCATCATTAATAAGACAAAAAGCAGCTTTAGAATACAATGTATTGTTTATTACCATATTATTTATCATAAGTCAGTCATTGACACACAGTTCACAGCAATCCATTACACAAGTGAATTTATCAATCAGTTGGAGATTTATTATGAGGGCTTGTTTAAGGACCCGTGAATGTACACCTGCATCAGACATGCTTGTGTAGCGTCTCGGGTGTGTTGCGTCATAAACATCAAGTGTTTAGGTCACTGTGTCACGTTAAATATAGTTTAATACTCAATCTTTACACATCTTGAGATCTCTTAGATCAGATTTGGGCTCCTTCGAGTGTTTTGAACGCAAGAATTGTAACACATGTTTGTGTTGTTCTGCTGAAGTGTTTCTTCACTGTATAAACTGTGTGTTGCTCATACAGCTGAAGTTTCACTTACTGCCCCCTGGAGTAAACAGGTGGTACTACAAGCTTGCATCAGAATCTTCCATATTACGGTGATTAATGGCGTTAATTTTTTAACGTGTTATTTTTAGTCAAATTAATTGCACTGAATTAACGTGTTAAATTGACAGCCCTAATTTATAAATAAATATAAATAAGTTTATTTATAAGTTATTTATATTTCTTTATAAATATAGTACATAAAATAAAATGTAATGTTAACAAATAAGATTACTGAATGTTTACTCAGATTCACAAATATATATAAAACAGTTATTTGGCCATACTGATCATTTCAAACTGGCCAAATATTGGCTAATTAATCAGTCTAGCTGATGTATTGGTCTATGACTACTGGTAATTACATATTCATAAGGCATGTGATGACCATTAACAGCGTGAAGGGTCTGACTGCACATAATTCCACTTATTATGCTTTTTCCCAAATAAATAAATGGACATGATGATATGAGTTGAAATAATTTCATTGAGTTAGAGGAAAGAGAGAGATATAAGAGAGACATGGAACTAGCACAGCTATGTAGGAACGTTTGGTTCCCGAGAGTCCGAAACAAACATTTCGACCCTTCCTGATGTTTGTTTATAGAAACCGAGAGGAACACAATGATGGAGTTTTGGAAAGAACACTCCAAGTTTGCAACGGTAGAGGAGATGATGTTGGACTCTAACGCCCAGGAACTGACCCAACACGAGCTGCCAGAGATCCTGTCCATGCTGCCCTGTCTGGCTGGTACTGATATGCTGGAACTTGGTGCTGGAATTGGGTCAGTGTGAATTTTCAGGGTGAAATGTGCTTTAATTGTCCTGAAAATAGTGCTCCTTCATTTTTATTCTTATTTTTTTTCAATTTGGGATAAAATATGACTTAAGGATATGTTCTTGACCGGTTTTGTGAGACACACTCATTCATCAATATTCTTATATTTCAGAGTTTTTACAACTAAATTAAACTCTTGATGGTGCTTTTTCTTTGTAATTAGATATATCATATTGTCCCCTTTTAGGAATGATACATGCAAATGAATACAGTAATTACTATCACAAAATGTGTTTTTCTTTAAATTCAGAGGTCAGTGTATGTGGCAGTCTCTCATAGGTTAGGAGAGAGCTGTTTGGATATTGCATGGTGTCCTTGCGCCATTGTAATCATGACCTTTGCCCTTTTCAGTCGTTACACGCGTCACCTCATTGGCAAGGCCCGTCATGTGACCGCAGTGGACTTCATGGAGAACTTTGTAGAAAAGAACAGACAGGACAATAGTCACCGTGGCAACGCCGAGTTCATTCAAGCTGACGTCACAAAGCTGGAATTCCCTAAACACAGGTGAGAGACGTGCTCAGCAAAACAGACGAATATTTAAATCCAAACAAAAGCTATTTACAGTACCAACATTTATATATCACTGCGTTTACAGGTATTACATACTAGTGTATAAACATACATCATATCAACATACATTTCCAGTTTAATTAAACCTCAATGTTTATTTACATCTGTTGAAAACCAAAAAAAAAATAGTAATTCAATTAATATATAGTTTGAGATTAAAGCGGCACTATGTACAATTTTTTATTTTATTTACAATTAACAAAAGTTCATTATTGAGTAGATAAAATATCTGTGTTTAAAACCGTGTCCATGACGGTAAGCGTACAATAATGATTTTATTTCAAACTGTCGAGTCAGATGTTCGCCATGTTCGTAAACTCAGAAAAGAAGGTCCAGCTATTATGTGTGTGTGTGTGTGTGTGTGTATATATTTAAAGGTGCGGTATGTAAGATACAGAAAGCCTTGTTATTAGTGACACCTGTGGCCATTAAGTGAACTGCAGCAACTGCCTGTTGCTCGTGCTCGTGCACACACGCCATAGTGACGCGAGTGAACATCCACCAAAACAATGACGTAACGTACAAAGAGGCTGAACGTGATTCACCGACATCATGCTGACAGATGAGGTAGCATAATTGAAATTACACAGTTATGATTATTTTACTACAAGTTTGAGACTAAACTTAAACTACTTATAAGCTAACATAGCCTGGCCAAATTGACGTCCTACGTAGAGTTCCAGGTGGACAGGGGTGGTGGTGTGATATGAGCACGAAGAGATCATCTGTGTTCTCCGGGTCCTTGAATAACATATAACGTGCGAGTAAGAACGTGCAAGTAAGGGCAGCCGGTGGACTTTGGTGCCTTCTTAGGGTAAGATGGTGCCTCCCTAGTGAGTTGGTGCCCTTTGCAGACTGCATAGTCTGCTTATAGGGAGCGGCAGTACTGTATACTGATACACACATACAGCTACATACTTCCGAATTATACCAGACACTGTTGCGCTCTTATGTTGCACTATTGCATGTTTTGTATGTCATATGTTTGTCCTGTGCACCTGACGTTAGCAAGATCAAGTTAGCTAAAATGACATGCGTTACAAGCCGTTCACACATTGGCCAAAAAAAAGGTGAATATTACATGAAAATTGTTACATAGTGTAACTTTAAGAACATTGTGGCAGTTTTGAGATTCCCTAAGTGTGTGTGTGTGTGTGTGTGTGTGTGCCACTGTTTTCTTATTTATTTTACCCCAGTCACTGAAATGAACAAGTTGTTGTCGTCACTTTCCATTGCCCTTTCAGCAGATAGTGTGTTTAAACAGAGTGGACAGTTTTACATGTCATCCACTGTAGGTACAATGTGGTTCCCCATGAATGTATGCTCATCTCCGATTTATAGCCCAGTTATGTACATATTGTAGTATTACAATTCACTGCATTGTCCATCGAGGCTGTAGATGTAATGTCTTCATCTGAACTAGAGAGTTTCACCTCTAAATTTGATGTGCAGTACAATATAAACAGTAATGTGAATTTAATAATCATATTAAAATATGTAAATAAGAGAATTGGTTTTCTTCCTCAAAGCAATTCATATCTCAATTCTTAAAGTTTCATGAAATGTCGTTATGACTCTGACAGACAGACAGACAGACAGACAGACAGACAGATAGATAGATAGATAGATAGATAGATAGATAGAAAAGACAGACAGACAGACAGATAGATAGATAGATGATAGAAAAGACAGACAGACAGATAGATAGATAGACAGACAGACAGACAGACAGACAGACAGACAGAAAAGACAGACAGATAGATAGACAGACAGACAGAAAAGACAGACAGATAGATAGAAAAGACAGACAGACAGACAGACAGACAGATAGAAAAGACAGACAGAAAAGACAGACAGATAGACAGACAGATAGACAGATAGATAGATAGATAGATAGATAGACAGATAGAAAAGACAGACAGACAGATAGATAGACAGATAGATAGAAAAGACAGACAGACAGACAGACAGACAGACAGATAGATAGATAGATAGATAGATAGATAGATAGATAGATAGATAGATAGATAGATAGATAGATAGATAGATAGATAGATAGATAGATAGATAGATAGATAGATAGATAGATAGAAAAGACAGACAGACAGACAGACAGACAGACAGGTAGATAGATAGATAGATAGAAAAGACAGACAGACAGACAGATAGATATGGTACCACGGTGCGCACGACAGCTTTCACAATACTAATTATTCATGCGAACCGTGCTCTGTAACTAAACTGCCCATGTGAAAGCACCCTCAGTCAGAAGAGAATGAACCAGCTCCGCAACTTTATGATCCAAAAATTTCAGTGTTTGCAAATCACACGCACACATTAAATTGCAAATTATACTGTTCAGTCAAGCACATCAGCACCATAACATCAAACAGTCATGACACATGAAATAGTCATGAATAAAACGGTTTACTCATGTTTGTCAACATACACTTTCATAGCATGTTTTTATCCATGCAAAAAAAAAAAAAAAAAAAAAAAAGGAAATGCATTTTCATTTTTGGGTGGACTGTCTCTTTAAGAAAGACGCTCCATTTAACATGATTGCATTGCATCTTATTTTCCATTCTGTTTTAGTTTTGACCTGATCTTTTCTAATTGGCTGTTGATGTATCTGAGCGATCAGGAGCTTCGATCATTGGCTGAGAAGATGCTCGGCTGGCTCCGCCCAGGAGGGTACCTGTTCTTCAGAGAGTCTTGCTTCCACCAATCAGGTTATAGAAAAATGTCCCACATTTGGTTTATGACTTTTTACGTCAAATTTAGCTTTTTTTTTTTGTATGTGATATTTTATGGATTCCACTTTTGGTTTGGAGCTAAAATAATTATAAATGTCATTTTTTTTACAGGATGTAATGTTTTATTATTATTATCACTACTATAACTATTATTGTCCTATTGACCCTATCAGGTGACAGCAAGCGAGATTTTAACCCCACCCACTACAGAACTCCCGCCCACTACAATCACCTGATGACGTCAGTGGTCCTAGATGAATCAGATAAGATGGGAAAGAAATGTTATGGTTTTGACATGGTGGTCAGCAAAACGGTTCAGACCTACATCAAGGTGAATCATGTGGTCAATAAACTATTATTACAAATGTTTTTTAAGTGCTTGTGTTTTAATGTTTTTGTATGATTATGATTATTGTCTTGTGTACCCTGTGAGAAGCCAAAGGAAAATGTCCACATTTGTGGATAATAAAGTTCAATCAATCAATCAATCAATCAACACTTGCTTTATCTCAGATGAAGAAGAACCAGAACCAGTTGTGTTGGCTGATGCAGAAGTCTCGTCGTGATGTGGTGGAGCAGCATCAGGGCAGTTTCACCACCTTCCAGCAGTTCCTGGATAACCAGCAGTACACACGCAGAGGGATCTTACGGTACGAGAAGATGTTCGGCTCTGGATACGTCAGCACAGGAGGACCCAGCACCACCAAGGTCAGAGGTGAAGGGGTTGTAGGGTCAAAGGCTTTGATAAAGATTATCTTAAAAACAACGATGCATAAATCAGTTCTATGTATGCAATTAAAGTATTCGCTTTTATATACAGTATGTTATCATATAGGCCAAGAACTGTGAGATTTAACAAAATAAGAGTCCATTTCGCCCTAATGGCCAAATCAAGTTAGACTTGTCTCTCTGGATTGACTTTGAAAGCATTATCTTATAAGGTTAGTGAATCATTAATGTTTGTTTTCTCTCAAGGTTTCAACTCTCACTTTATTAATCTTTAATCCATCAGGAGTTTGTTGACATGCTAAACCTGACGGCGGGACAGAAAGTTCTAGATGTTGGCTGTGGAATTGGAGGGGGAGATTTCTACATGGCAAAGGTGAGCGACCGAAAACCTCGATACCACAAAACGTACGATTTACGTTCCTCGGGTCCATTGAACCAGCGGTTCTCAACTGGTTTTGCTTCATGACCCTGATGTTACATTGGATATCAAGTGCCGAACCAACTCGTTGGCGAATGTGTTTTGCATACAGACAAAAAAAATGTCCTGAAAGTCAAACATTAAAATGGACTCTGTTACCATGAAATACACAAGCCAAACCGTATGCAAAATTATAACTGGAAAACAGGCATTTTTGTAAATGCATATAAAGCAGACGTGTGTTCTGTCACAAAGAACCATCACTGGGCCAAATATTGCATCAGTAGTACCCATATACTGCCAAGTGGCATGATCATTCTGCATCAAAATACCATAAAGTTTGATTTGATTGGATGTACAGCCTTTGATGTTAACAACAAAAGATAAGAAGCAATTTCTCTTCCCTTTTAAACATTGATAAACCTATTTATTGTGTTTTGCTATCGTAGATATGCAGTTTATGATTTGCATTGTGTTTTCCCCAATCGGAACAGAAGCTGTAATGTTATCAAGCATAAACGAGGGGTTGTCGTACGTTCTGTGTTATGGTGGTTTATTGATTATCTGTTTGAATTGCAGACTTTCGGTGTGGAGGTTCTGGGGATGGACCTGTCATCAAACATGGTGGAGATCGCCATGGAGAGAGCCGTCAAAGAGAAACTTCCTTTAGTGAGTTCCACTTTATAGCGCAAACGCTTTGTCAGCCATCTTGGCTCCGGAAGTGTATTTACCATTCCGTTTTTCCAGAGGAATCTCATTAAAGAGTTGTACGTCATGAACCAAACCAGCCAGCTCTGAGGTGAGCGGGGGGGTATGAGGGGGGTGTCGCTGTCCTTTCGGCCCATTCGGCACGTTTCGCGGCCGACCTTGTTCTCTCGATGGCCAGTCCGCCCCTGATCGGCCCCATAGTGCGCCGGGAATATGCCCGGTATGCCGGATTACCAATTTGACTATGCGAGAAACATAGAGAGAAAAGAGGCCCAGC
>JAVLUX010000158.1:197500-205000 GCA_032164185.1 Moxostoma hubbsi | reverse complement strand
GAGACTGAGCGAACACGGGATCCGTCTCAGCTCTGTGCGTATTCATCAATATCTTCTTTAACGCATTCCTCGTGCACGATCATATGAATTATTCTATTATAATGCATGATGTTGTTGTTTTTATTAGATGAGCCCGTCGTACCTGGAGAGCAACTCCACCAGTCACACATGGCCCTTCAGTGCTGTCGCAGAACTCATAGGTGAGCAAAACACTCATTCATTTCAGTTTTTACTGTCTGATATTGACAATGAATTTGATCAGGAATTGATACTTTCGGTTTAAACTTCCGCTAAAAGTGTCACCAACAGTAAACGCGCGTTAGTGTGGAGCGTGCTGGACGTTTGTGCACCTGTTGCATCTGGCTCCACGTGCAACCTACCTTTGATCAACTTTAGAGACAATGTTATAATAATTAATAATTTATTGCCAAGAACAGATATGCGTGATGCCTTTATGTGCGTTAAACCTTGTGCGTCAATAAAAAGTTACTCAAAGGTCCTTCAAGGACAAAAATGTCCACGTCAAAGACTGCCATAATAATATGAAATATTTTAAATTAGTTTTTTTTTTAAATCAACATCAATCCTGATCATACCTACCAAATATTCATTAATTTTCAATGCCAGTTTGTTTACATTACGCCACTGTTCTCTCTCTCTCACTCTCTCTCTCTCTCTCTCTCTCTCTCTCTCTCTCTCTCTCACTCTGTCTCTCTCTCTCTCTCTCTCTCTCTCTCTCTCTCTCTCTCTCTCTCTCTCTCTCACACACACACACACACAAATTCCCCCAAACATACACATCTTTGGCTAAATGTATCCCACTGGCAATAACACCAGCCAAAATGATCGAATGAAAACTCAAATGAAAAAAGACAAAAATGTCCCGAAGGTCGCACAAGGGTTAAAGTTGTGCTTTGGTTTAGTATTGAATTAAATGTACCCAAAAAATATTTGCACATCTAAAAATAAACGAATGTCAATGTATTACACAACAAAACATCATAGCATGTGTCATTGGTAAAGGTAGCACGAGCACACTTTTCAAGCAAAATATAAAAATCACCATGACAACAGTTGATTAATAGACATTGAGCAAATATGGCAGAAAAACGTAGTTTAGTTTAGAGAAAAACTTCACTAAAAGTCACTTTCTTTAATTCTGTTATTTAAATGCAATGACATGCATCGGCATTTTAAGCGTGTCCAAATACTTTTTGGGTCTACTGTATAAATGGTAAAGACTGACGGAAATGTGTGAAGCTTTCAGAAGCAGATCTCAATACTGTTAAGTACTGTATAATACCGTTATAACATATTAATAACACGGAGACGGCAATGGAAAGAATTCTAAATATGTTTGTCTTTGATCATCAAGGTACGATGTACAACTAAATACAACTTAATACTTTTGCAGTTTACCCTCTACATCCTGTTAAAGCGTTTGTGGTGCTGGTTATATTTAATGTACTGCCTTGCAGGCACTATTTAAAAGAAACTGCGCCCCAGTTTAATATGCAAAGTCAGTTATTAGGAAGACATTTGTAGGTTGATTCTGCTGAAAAGTTTGAAAAACGGTGGTGCTTTTGTAATGTTAGCCAGCTGGTTTGTGAAACCTCACACCCCTGACCTCAAGAGGCGTGCTAGCGTAGCCTTTAGCCTCCTCGTTAGCACGTCATCCTCCCATGCTGGAGACATGCTGGTTCGAATCCCGCTCGGTGCATGTCGAGCCGGTAACACTTTCTAAACATTGTTAGTTTGAGCATCCAGTCCAGCTCAACCAATGGTGTGATTTTGGGGGCGGGACTATCTTTTTATCTGGGGGAGTGTTCAGCAAACCTGTTTGAAAACAATCAGTATTTTTGTAGTTCAACACAGCTTTAATGCAACACAGATGAGGCCTTATGTTGACATTTCTCTGCATGCGTGTGCCACAGATAATGCGTCTGACCCTGGCGTAACAGCCAAGAACATTTGGATAGATGTGGTGTCGGTCAGAGACCAGCTGTGTCTCAGTTTTATGGACAACGGCAGCGGTATGACGCCTAACAAGCTTCACAAAATGCTCAGGTTTGTAAACAAAACAGTTAGCAATGCATGAAGTAGCTCTTTAATTCATTATTAGTGGTGCTTGAGGTTGTGCTAGCCCTTTGTGCTAGAGGTTGACCGATTGTGGATTTTGCCGAGACTGATAACTAAGGCGCTGAAACCGATTAATAGGCTAATAGTTAAAAAATGAGTAGCTTTTCCTTACAGTGACGGGCACAGACATAGAGGCTACAAGATGATTAAAATGAAGATATGGTGCATAACTCGATACTTTCTTCTTAACTATACAGTAAATGGGCCCGAAAACACACCAGGGACTTTTATTTTGAAATGACAGCGACTTGGCTCCTTTACAAAGCTCTATATTTAAATACTTACCAAATTAAGCTTTTAAAAGCATTTACGTAAATTCACCGGATGAAGGGTTTTCCCACATAGACCGTATATTTCACCAGATGAGGTTTAATGAGGAATTTTATAGGTTTATTAATAGTCACAAGATATGAAGCTGGAGACACGATGGATGAGCTGACGGGGCACGTTTCCATAAAGTTGCATTTTTCTTTGCATGCACTTGCTTCAATTAAGAACGCTTGATTAATAGCAAAATATGCATTGAAGTGAGGATGATTTAGATGCTGTAATTACCAACCTGATTGTTTTTATTTCTCCTCTAGAGGCCGCTGTTGTGCTCTAGAACCAAGTCCTCCAGCCCTGGCCACAGAGGAACACAGAGCAATAATAAAAAATAAAATACGAATAATAATGAGCAACTAGCTGTATAGATTTTTGCATATAGTTACGAAAAGCAACTATCGGTACAGATTTATCGGTAAAACTGATATATCGGTCAACCTCTAGCGTGTGCTGCAGACGTGCATGATATAAATCATGCCTCTTTCTCTCTTTGCAGTTTTGGGTTCACAGAGAAGGGTTCTGGTAAAAGCAGTCATCAGCCCATCGGCGTGTACGGTAACGGGTTTAAGTCGGGTTCGATGCGTCTAGGTCGTGACGCTCTGATCTTTACCAAGAACGGTGGCTGTCAGAGCGTGGGTATGCTGTCTCAAAGCTTCTTGCAGGCCATCAAAGCTCAAGCTGTGATCGTACCCATCGCCCCATTCAACCAACAGACCAATATCCTTCACTACAGCTCAACAGTTTTCGCCTTTCTGCCCAAGGGTTAAAGCTGTTCAGGGCGGCTGTGGCTCAGGTGGTAGAGCGGGTCGGCCAATAATCGCAGGGTTGGTGGTTCGATTCCCGGCCCACATGACTCCACATGCCGAAGTGTCCTTGGGCAAGACACTGAACCCCAAGTTGCTCCCAATGGCAGGATAGCACCTTGCATGCAGCTCTGCCGCCATTGGTGTATGTGAGTGTGAATGGGTGAAAACCGCCCATTTATGAGTATATGCACGTGCTTGTATGCGTATATAGACTCATGAATGTGTGCCGTTTAAACAGATGTTTGTCTCCATCCTCAACAGAAAAAATCGTTCGCCCTTAACTCTCTCATCTCACAGGCTCTCGTGGTAACGGAAGACTCAGAGGCGAGTTTGAGAGCCATCCTGACACATTCTCTCTTCCAGAGTGTATCGGAGTTACAGGAGCAGCTAGACTCCATACAGGGCAAGAAAGGCACCAAGATTCTCATCTGGAACATTCGCAGGTTTGTGGGGTGTGAAAACAAAGCTCTCGGATGGTAGTTTTCTAGCTGGTTTGTAATGGAATCCTCAAAGGAATATTCCGGGTTTAGTATAAGTTAAGCTTAATCGACAGCATTCGTGGTAAAATATTGAGTACCACAAAATTAATTTCGACTAGTCGCTCCGTCTTTAAAAAAAAAAAGCAAAAATGGAGGTTACAGAGACTGTGCGTTCAGACCAGAGGCGGCGAGAGCGTCAAAATTCGCTCTGGCTGCCCTGCCAACAACACTATGGAAGATTCGTGGACGCTGTGTCGTGGTTGAAATAGGCAGCAACGTTCGTTCGGAATGTTTGGTTTTGCGAAATATGTTTAAAGGGGCCGCAAAACGTCCAGACATGTCGCCCGGTATCTTTATTGTCGACATATCACAAGTAGCGTATATCCTCATTAAATATTTTAATATATTATTTTATAATATTATATAAACCATAATATCCACTTCATCAACTCACCTGGCACACCAACAGTTTCAGACACCTTTGTCGAACGCGTCGTTTTTTATTACGGGAAAACCCGCCACATAGGGCTGGACTGGGAGGGGGGGGGGGCATTTCTGCATATCGTGGCGCCTTTTTGTAAACAATACGTGTGTTAATACAATTTTAGAGAGATTGAATCACTTACTAACATTTTCTGTGTAAAGTTATGGCCAATTGTACAAATTATTTGCCATGACGACGTAACGCCATAAAATAACTGTCAATTTAAACGACTTTACAGCTCAAATAATATACAAGTTTCAACATGAGTATTAATGCAAGTGATTTCATAAAATTATAAGCTTCACATTTCTGCCTTTAAACCCTCCAAAAATTGGCCCCATTGACTTCTATTGTAAGTGCCTCATGGTGCATTGAGACCAGAGGCGGCGAGAGCATCAAATGGGCCGGAAGTCATTCGTTTTCTATGACAGCCAGCGTCTCTCGGCGGCGAGAAGCACCGTGGCATCAGAGGATAGTTCAAGTGCGGGCAACATTATGATAATGAGCTTTGACGTGGTTCGGCGGCAACCTATTGGAGTATAGAAGTGCTCCGGACTGTTCTGCATAACACGCCGGCTCATTTTAGCTCATTGCGGCCCATTCGGGACGTTTCAAGGCCGACCCATCGGCCTGCTCAGTTCTCCCGATGGCCAGTCCGCCCCTGATCGGCCCCAAAGTGCGTCGGCCCACCGAGAAAATGCCCGGTATGCCAGATTACCAGTCAAGCCCTGCCGCCACAGCAATAATCAGTTTCTTCTCCATTTTGTCTTCGAAACTAATGTTTGGTGGGAACCAAAGTTTGCACTGTTTGTGTTCTCCAGACTTCGCTAGAATGGAGCACTTCTATACTCCAATAGTTTGCCGCCAAACCACGTCAAAGCTCATTACCATAATGTTGCCCGCATTTGAACTATCCTCTGACGCCCACACCGCCCAAGACGCTCCGCCCACTGCCACGCCGCTTCTCGCCGCCGAGAGATGCTGGCTGCCATAGAAAACAAATGACTTCCGGTCGATTTGACGCTCTCGACGCCTCTGGTCTGAACGCACCATGAGGCACTTCCAATGGAAGTCAATGGGGCCAATTTTTGGAGGGTTTAAAGGCAGAAATGTGAAGCTTATAATTTTATATACTCAGTTGCATTAATACTCATGTTGAAACTTGTGCATTATTTGAGCTGTAAAGTCATTTAAATTGAGGTTGAAGGTTTACGGCGTACATCGTCATGGCAACTAAGTTGTACAATTGGCCATAACTTTACACAGAAAATGTTAGTAAGTGATTTAATCGCTCTAAAATGGTATTAACACACGTATTGTTTGCGTCTCATGCCTACGCTTTTGAAAAAGTGAGCATGTTAACGTTTACCGACTGGCCCCCATTGACTTCCATTGTAAGTGTCTCACTGTAACCCAGATATTTGCTTTTCTAAAGAAAAGGAGGGACGGGACGAAATACATTTTTGTGGTAATCAACATTATGCCACAAATGCTGTTGATTGAGCTTCACTTGTATTGAACCCGGAATATTCCTTTAAGGGAGGTACGGTGGGTGAAGAGGCTAAAAATGGCTCCTTTAAAATGTATTTATTTATTATATTCATTAATTTAAATGTAATATAATGACATACTGTATTACTAGTAAATTATATGAATACTTTTTGGACTGTAAGAATATGGCGTAAACATTATTCATGAAATAAATATGAAATGTGACATTAATTCTTGTTAAATAATTCACATTATTTTTGATATTTATTGAAAATCTGGTACATTAGATGACATATATAGTGTGTGCCTGCCCTTAAAACATCGTCATATCTGAATGTGCTTGTCAGCAGTGAAAGGTGAATTACTGAACAAAGGGATTCACTGTAGTTACAGCGTAAATGCTTGTTTATCAGTCCACAGGCCAAACCACGTAAACAGAGCGGAGAGCAATTATATTCAGCCACGTCATTCATTTACACATGATTTAAATGTTGCACACGTGCGAGTATACTGACTCTGCTGGGACAACACACTCCTGATTTGAATTAGCTTTGAATATTAGCCTGAACTGCTTAGCTTAACAAATCGTGTTCTTATAATCACCCTAAAAATCGTGCAGTCCTGTGAACTCCTGAGAATAAAATACAAATGACGATATTCATTAAAACATTACTAAGCAAATTCATTAAACGCCATCCTTCCTCTGTACTATGCATCAACACTAAAAGATTGACTATGGGTGCTACATAGTGATAGGCTGCACTGCAAAGGCAAAACACAGTAACTACACATTTAAAGGGACAGTTCACCCAAAAATGTAAATTCTCTCATTATTCACCCTGATGCCGTCCCAAATGTGTGTGATTGCCTTTCTTCAGGAGAACACAGATGAAGATTATAGAAGAAGACAGAGCTCTGTCGGGTCCTTATAATGCAAGTGAACGGGTGCGTGGACTCTTGACAGTCCAAAAGTCACATTTAAGCAGCATAAAAGTAACCCGCACGACTCCAGTCGATCAATTAACGTCTTTTGAAGCAACTCGATAGGTTTGTGGAAACATAAATCGATACGTAAAAAGTTATTAACTTTTAAAAAGCGCTTCCTGCCAGCAGTTGGCGCATCGCGGAGGCTTCGCGTGACGCAAGCGTGTTGGCGAGTTCACGTGAGAATTCGGAAGCGGTGCTTAATTACTGAAGAAGAACGAGGTCATTACAGACAGCATCAGAGCCCGGGACGGAAGCGCCGATTTAGGCTACATCGGCATTAATCCGGATACGTTTAAAAACAGCGTTTTCGCTTCAAAACGCTCTCCGCCCACGCTAGCGTTTTCAAGCGTTTTCCAAAAGTTGCTCATCCACACTGGAACGTATGAAACGCTTAAATCATGTTACTGCGCATGTGCAAAAATCCCAGATGCATGCACGGTCTGAAACGAAATTGTCCCGTCACCAGACACCAATTCCGAGTAAACTTCCCATCGCCTTTGAAGGAACGCAATGTGATGATTGTACAAAGTAACACTGATTAGTTTAACAACACCATCAAAGTGAGTATCAAGTACAACAGCGCCGCTGTAACACGGGCCGCCATCTTGGTTTTTGGGTTGGATAGATCACGTGACTGCGTCACATGACAACAAATGCATCGTCCTTTTCAGATATATCCGATTTCACAGTCCGCACTACAACGCGACAACCGCATTTTCAAGTGTATCCACTTTGGAGTGCGTTTTCACAAAACTGTTTTCGCGGACAAAAACGCAGTCTCGGTGTGGAC
>JAVLUX010000158.1:82500-190000 GCA_032164185.1 Moxostoma hubbsi | reverse complement strand
TAACACAAACACATATTTTTAATGAATAACCTTTATAATGCAAGCCATGAAATCAAGCTTTAACTTTAGTGGTTTTTATTCCACGATTATAAGTTGAGGCCACTCGTGTGCTCAATGAACAATGTGTAAAATGAACTTTCTGTTCCAGTAAAATAGACAAAAATATACAATAGCAAAAATACAACTTCTGTCCAATCAAATGCTCCCCATAATCCCACCTGCCTCTGTCTAGTGATCAAGTGATAAATCGGCATGTCCCGCCCAACTAACTGTTTCTATAGGAAACAGTTAAACACGGGAACAAAAACTGCTTGTCCCGCCTCTTCAGTTTAGAGCTCATTTTGTATTTCTACAGCACTAGCATCACCGTAAGGACTCGCAAAATAGTCATTGTTTTCAAACGGGTTTCCTGAACACTTCCCCCGTCTTCCGTTGGTCAAACAAACAGGTTCCTCCCTAACTTCAGAAGAATGTTTGAATAGCATCACAGAGCCAGTCAACCTACAGACTTTGCATATTTAGCTTCAAAACATGGAAATATATGAATATGTGAACAACTGTGTCTTTGAATATCACCGCGGGACTCATACATGAATAAGTGATGAACTCATTAAACATCTGATTGAGCTGCTGTAATGATGCTTTTCTTCTCTCAGTGACGTGTCATGGATTCAATGTGAAGAGTGTTTGAAATGGAGAGGAGTCGCCACTCACCTGTTCGCTGGAAAGGTTCCTGATCCATTCAGGTGCAGCATGCATCCAATAGCACGCTTACGGTGAGTCTGTAGGGGAATATCACACGCTCATACTATATTTTCTGTGTGTATCCTGTGCATAACATACACGTTTGCATTTACTAAATGTGCAATATAAAATCAGACCACATGATGTGCTTTGTATCCCACAATGCAATGCACTCAACATGACCTTCCAATACCCATGTGACCCATGAACTGAAAGGAAAATCAAATGAGATTTCTTACATGTTCTTACTTCAATGTTACTAATATAATAAAAAATTCAGGGCATTTTATTTTATTTATTTCTATTATTAAATGTTTTGTTTTATAGAATTAATTATTTATATATGTAATATAATAATATGATTGAAAATGTTTATTTCTGTCTTTATATTAGAATAATTTCCCTCTTTATTAATTAGTTACCAATATAATGTCAGTATTGTATATTTCAGTGCATTTTCATTTTTTATACAATTATTTTATATATTTCATATAAGAATATGTGTAAATAATCTTAGGTTAGAGTCATTTCCCTTTTTTAAATTAGTTACCAATATAAGGGAAGTATATTTCATTGAATTTTAATTTTTTATCAAATAATTTTACATATTAAATATAAGAATATATTTAAATAATTTGATGTTAAAATTATTTCCATCTAGATATTAGAATAATTTCTATTTTTTTAATTAGTTCCCAATATATGTGAATGAAATTTGCCTTTTTATTTTTTACTGCATTTTTATTTTGTAAAAATAATTATATTTAATGTTTTAATAATTTCTATAATACTTTCTACCTTGATATTAGAATAATTTGTATAAATAAAATAATTATATTATCTTATAGTAAAAAACACACACACATATATATATATATATATATATAAACACACACACACACACACACACACACACATAAACACACACATAAACACACACATATACACACACATACACATATATATATATATATATATACACACACATAAACACACACACACACACATACACATATATATATATATATATATACACACACATAAACACACACACACACACACACATATATATATATATATATATATATATATATATATATATATATATATATATATATATATATATATACACACACACACACACACACACACACACATACATACATACATACATACATTCACACTGGCAGCCAAAAGTGTGGAATAATGTACAGATTTTGCTCTTATGGAAAGAAAGTGGCGTTCAACTGATCACAATGTGTCAGTCAGGACATTAATAACATGTTAAATTATTATTACAATATGAAACTCCTTAAACTACATCAAAGAGTTCTCCATGTGCAGCAATGACAGCTTTGCAGATCCTCGTTATTCCAGCGGTCAGTTTGTCCAGATACTCCGGTGACCTTTCACCCCACACTTCCTGTAGCACTTGACCTTTCACCCCACACTTCCTGTAGCACTTGCCATAGATGTGACTGTCTTGTTGGGCACTTCTCACACACCTTACAGTCCAGCTGATCCCACAAAAGCTCATTGGGGTTCAGATCCGTAACACTCTTTTCCAATTATCTGTTGTCCAATGTCTGTGTTTCTTTGCCCACTCGAACCTTTTCTTTTTGATTTTCTGTTTCAAAAGTGTCTTTTTCTTTGCAATTCTTCCCATAAGTCCTCCCGAGTCTTCTCTTTACTGTTGTACATGAAACTGGTGTTGAGCGGGTAGAATTCAATGAAGCTGTCAGCGGAGGACATGTGAGGCGTCTATTTCTCAAACTAGAGACTCTGATGTACTTCTCCTCTTGTTTAGTTGTACATCTGGTCTTCCACATCTCTTTCTGTCCTTGTTAGAGACAGTTGTGCTTTGTCTTTCAAGACTGTAGTTACAACTTTATCAAGCATTGAATCACCTTCATTCCTCAAATCAATGATTGACTGATGAGTTTCTAGAAAAAACTGTTTCTTTTTTGCCATTTTTGACCTAATATTGACCTTAAGACATGCCAGTCTATTGCACACTGTAGCAACCCAGAAACAAACACAAAGGCTTCATTTAATGATCCAAATATCTGTCAACTGTGTTTGATATAATGGAAGTGATTTTCTAGGTGATTTTTCTCGAGGATAAGGTGTTGGAGTGATGCTGCTGTCTAGATTTGATCATAAATTACTTTTTCCCAATAGTGATGGTGTGTTTTACATCAGTAATGTCCTGATTATACTTTGTGATCAGTTGAACGCCACTTTAGTGAATAAAAGTACCAATTTCCTTCCGAAACAGCAAAATCTACATTGTTCCAAACATTTGTCCTCAGTACACAGTATATCCTTAGTATTATGTAGTAAAAGTACACTAGTAATCCATTCTGAATGCATTTGTTTTATACGGTATTCGACTCATTTATTCGTGGGTTCTTGTTTTGTAGGAGCTGTTTGTTACCGGAGGATACAGAAGACAATGCTGATGTCACACCCAGCTATGAAAAAACATTCAAAAAACAGTTTAGTACAAATGTTGAACCACATCCTGAATTCTCACGTTTTTGTGTGGATTCAAACGTTCCCAAAGTGTGCAATAACTGCTTGTTTGTGTCCTTTGTTGTGTGTGTGTGTGTGTGTGTGTCTGTGTGTTTGCAGGGAAAACGCCTCCGTTAAGAGAAGAGGAAGATCCTTGGAGGTACATATATATATATATATATACACACAGGACCACATTCTTTCAGTCGGATGAGGAAAGTGTTTGAGTGGTCTTTACTTGTGTGTGTGTGTGTGGCTCAGCTGTATAAAAGAGTCGAGCTTTCTCTAATAACGAGATACTTTTTCCCACATGTGACTTTGTTGCGTGACAAAACGGTTCATTGACGGTATCATAAGATTGCATCAATAATCAAAAGCACTTTTGCTCCAAAAACATATTTGAGAGCATTTACACATTTCACAACAGTTTTATTAATTTAATTAATTATAATTAAATAATTATACTTAATATTACAACGTTTAAATCATTTATATTAGAATAATTTCTATATTGATATTAGAATATTTTTGTAGAAATAAAATGTCAGTTATTTTATTATAATTTTTTTTTTTATTTTTTATAATAAGATAAAATAATTATTAAAAATAATTATATATATATATATATATATATATATATATATATATATATATGTATTTATAGGAATTATTATATTTAAAATAATAATGTTTTTTTATTATTTACTAACATTAATTACATTTATGCATTTGTAAATAGAAAAATATTTTTATATTAATTTAAATTTGTTAAAGATTACTCCGTTCAATTTGATGGAAATTTGTTGTGAAATTTAAATGCATAAAACATAAAAATAGGCTAAAATATTTTTGAGCATTCCTAGGATGTCTCTCTCTCTTTAAAGTAGCGTTATTGGGGCCTAGGTAGCTCAGCGAGTATTGATGCTGACCATCACACCTGGAGTCGTTTGAACCCAGGGCGTGCTGAGTGACTCCAGTCAGGTCTCCTTAGCAACCAAATTGGCCCGGTTGCTAGGGACGGTAGAGTCACATGGGGTAACCTCCTCGTGGTCGCTATAACGTGGTTCTCGCTCTCGGAAGGGTGTGTGGTGAGTTGTGCGTGGATACCGCGGAGAATAACGTGAAGCCTCCACACGCGCTATGTCTCGTGGTAATGCGCTCAACAAGTCATGTGATCAGATGCACGGATTAACGGTCTCAGACGCGGAGGCAACTGGGATTCATCCTCCGCCACCCGGATTGAGGCGAGTCACTACGCCACCACGAGGACTTAGAGCGCATTGGGAATTGGGCGTTCCAAATTGGGGAGAATAATAATAATCATAATAATAATAATAATAATAAGTAGCGTTATAAAGTCAGATTCATTTTAGAGAAGTGCAATATTTTTCAATATATCTGGTAAGTTGCATTCAGTGTAAACATATTTCTTCAAGTTCATCGAACAAATTGAGATCCTCAATAATTCTGTGCCAGATAAATACAACATCACTTCTCATTTTGGATTTTAACACATTGGTTTTCACCTCAACTGATAATAACTGTGTGTGTGTGTGTGTGTGTGTGTGTGTGTGTGTGTGTGTGTGTGTGTGTGTGTGTGTGTGTGTGTGTGTGCGTGTAGATGACTAAAAGCCCAGCGCGTCCACTTTGTAGAGGACTATCTGATCCAGCATCAGAGACCAAACAGGATGAAGTCGCGGTTACCATGGCAATAGATACACAGGCTGCAGATGAGGATGGAGTCAAAGTTGCCACCACTGAAGAGGAAGAGTCCTCACCCTCTCCGAGGTGTGACAGACACAGAAAATAACCATATGCATGTATTAGTGGTGCTTGCTGAGCCAAACATCACTTTTACAACCATTTTTAAGCACATAACAAGTTTATGCGTTACTGAAGGGGCCGATAGTTTCCTAGTTTCCAGAAGCTGACCAGAAAGAAAAAAAGTTGTTACCTTTAACGCCTGCTATATGTTCCCTTTATGGCAACTGATGTACGTTATGAATCGTGTGCTGACACATGCTAGAAACAACTGCAATCACATACTTGCTACATGCTGTCGGACAGTTTTTATCCTTGGTGAACACCCCCTTTGGGAGTTTAAACAGTTGCATAGAGTTTATGTTCCAATTAGAAGTTTCTAATGCTTTACTTGCCCACTAATTTTCCAGAAAAAGAAGAAAGGAAACATGTCCACTTGTGGAAAAGGCCAAAAAGTCGCCAAATCGTGCTGGAACTCCTGAACTCGCCCTTGAGGGAGACACAGAGAAAACACACAAAATGCATGAACCAGAAACAACTAGCACCACAACGCCACCTGGAGATACGGTGGCCCAGGAGTACAACATTCAGCCAGAGGCCTCAGTACTTGAGAGTCCCGTGGAGCCGCATATTTCCCAGGGGCCATCACAGCCTAAAGATCAGCCCAGAATCCCCCTTCACCCTCTCTCGCCCCACACCTCCATGACCATGGCTCAGACCGTTGTCGTCACCCCTCTGAGCCGCGCAGGATTTCAGCCCGTTTCACCATTGCCGACGGATGGCTCGGACCGCACGGCTCTGACACATAGACTCGCTCAACTCGAGCGGGAAGCCAAGCGTTTAAAAAGAATCCTAGGTATCCGTGAGCCTGTGACGGAGGTTGCCTTGGTAACGGAGGGAGAAGGGGCCGGGCCATCTGATGCCACCACAAACGAGGAGCGACTTGCGCAGAATGGCGATTCGGTGTCATGTGACCAAAATGCAGAAAGATTGACCCCCATGTCAAACGAGTCCAGGGGGGAGGAGCTCTCAGTTTGTCAGGTCAGTGAAGTTTTCATTGTTAAACATCAAAAACAAAATGAGTCACAGCCTCATTTTCATACGAGTCAAATGAAATATGCAGTCTAATTCTATTCATGCAATCTTTAGAAATCAGAGGAGCAGGCAAACAGGCCCCCTCTGCAGCAAAGCAGTACTCCACCTGTCCAAAAGGGGGCAGAAACGAGTCCTAAAGACGAGCTCTACTGGAGTAAGACCTTAGCGAAACTCCAGAGTGAGAACCAGGTGTTAGCAGATGATCTGAACAAGCTGAAAACTGAGAGAGACCAACTACTGATCCAACTGAGAGAAACCGAGAGAGACACACATGAGAGGAGAGACCAGAGCACCAACACAACCAGTAACACTTATAACAGGTGTGTGTGTGTGTGTGTGTGTGTGTGTGTGTGTGTGTGTGTGTACAGGCGGCAAGTGATGAAGAAAAATATAATGCAATAGAGAGCAACAATGACCGCTCACTTTTTTGGTTCTGGAAGTATTATTCCACGTTCATTTTCTCCTTGAGCATTTCAAGAATTAGAAAATTAAAGACAAATTCTTGAATAAAGAATTTTTAAGATGAAACACGGCAAACTGAAGCAAAATTTGAATCAAAGTTTTTGTTTTTTTTTTGCACAATAAAAGTATATTAATCATAAGATGAACTTTGAGTAATACATAAAGTTAACAAATAATTGTGAGTTCCTTGAACTTGTTTAGCTTTAAAAAAAAAAAACGTACAATTACGATTTCACGTGTATGAAATCGAAAAAATCAAGTAAACCCCAATAAAACCTTTCATTGAACCCTGTTCAATCCATGTGCATGTGAATGTGCATGCAAATGTGCATGTGAATGTGCTTGCGAATGCGCGTGTGCATGCGCTTGTGAATGCGCGTGTGCATGCGCTTGTGAATGCGCATGTGCATGAGAATGCGCATGTGCTTGTGAATGCGCATGTGAGTGTGCATGCGCGTGTGCATGCGCTTGTGAATGTGCATGTGAATGCGCATGTGCTTGGGAATGTGCTTGTGAATGCGCATGTGCTTGGGAATGTGCTTGTGAATGCGCATGTGCTTGGGAATGTGCTTGTGAATGCGCATGTGCTTGGGAATGTGCTTGTGAATGTGCTTGTGAATGCGCATGTGCTTGGGAATGCGCGTGTGAATGAGCATGTGCGTGTGAATGAGCATGTGTGTGTGAATGTCCTTGTGCTTGTGAATGTGCGTGTGAATGAGCATGTGCGTGTGAATGAGCATGTGTGTGTGAATGTCCTTGTGCTTGTGAATGCGCATGTGCATGTGAACTGCAATCTGAGAAGCGTTCATGTTGTAAAACTGTATATGATGTGATATATTAGAGTCTCATAAACAAAACCAGCCGTCTCCAAAGTCTATTTTTAAAAATGGGGCGTAGTTTTATTCATAATAGCCAAGCAGTGCGGCCAGATTTAGTGTCGTCTTGAGTCTTAATTTTACTCTGAACACTTCCAGCGATTTTACAGAGAAAAAAGCTGCAGGAACTTCATTTTTTATTCGATCATCTTCAAATTTGAAACGTAACTTCTTTAGACTCGTGGCTTTGAGAAAATTGTATTTCTGGGTTGTCTTGCACTTTTATTATTATTGTTTTTAGATTATAAAAACATGTTCAGCACAAAATATTTTCATTACTATAAACTTCAGCTTCTCTAACTTTAACAAATAACAACTAGTATATTAATTCTGAAACTTGTGAAATAAAGCCCAAAGTGTTTTCTTTCAAAAGATACCACAACTGTGTCCATATTCCAAAGTGTCCCGTAAATACAAGCATTTAAGTTCAGGTCATTTTCATGGTTTGTGCTCAAAAAGGTGGCGCATATAATAAGTTAATTTGCAACAACGTGCTATTAGTTGTTAAATAAAAAAATTCTGACATACCTTCGTAAGTAAATTAAAAAAATTAACTGACATGTTTGCGGATATCTAACAAAGGTTTTCGAGTTATGCTGAGCTCAAATGACCATAAATTGGATTTACTTAAAATATCTATGTAGCATTGTCGCTGTCCTTTTCTGTATATCGCGGCACCGTTCTGTGGTCCATTCTGCATAACACGGCGGCTCATTTGAGCTTATCGCGGCCCATTCGGCACGTTTAGCGGACACCCCAACGCCCCGCTCAGTTCTCACAATGGCCAGTCCGCCCCTGATCAGCCCCAAAGTGTGCCGGCTCACCGAGAATATGGCCTGATTATCGCTTTTCAACCTCAAAGCTCATGGCTGGTCTGTCTTAAATGGTTCATAGAGAATTAAAAACGATTATTATCGATGGAGAAAATGAATGGGATCAAAACCCTTCTGCTGAGCTCTATTAACGTTCTCTCTTTTGCACTTTTGATCTGTTCTCTCACACATTTCGTTAAAGAAACTGAACACCTCTCTTCGTTTCTCATCCCGACAGCAGTGTCACATTGGAAAGGTTGCGATCCATCCGTCAGAATGTGGTTGCATTGCTGTCCTCTATCCTGCCAAACCTGGATATGCAGGGCATCAGCTACGACACCATTGATGTTGACAGCATCCTACAACAGATCATCCAAGCCAATAACCTCTGATCCTGGAACAGTGATTACAGAAGGCCATGAAACACGGGCCAGTCACTAATGGCTGCCTTATAACAGATGCCATAAAGCATTTGGGATCAAAACGAGGACATCTACAGTGCCTATAATCCATTTTTTCTTGAAACCACAATCTGGTGACTGAATCTCACTAAAGATAAAGAAAATGGCTTGGTCATATTTCACCTGAAAAAATAATATTTGCATTGATTTGCATGCCAATTAACCACATTCTGTCCTCCCAAATGCTTACTACTGCAATAGAAAAATCTCTCTTTGTCATTAATATAATGGGAAAGAAATACTTTTGAATTGTAAAGTATATATGCATCGTGCTAGTATTTGTTATGCCGTTTTAATTGTATTTCAGTACTTTATATAAATAACTATTATCGTAAGAATTTAATGAGAATCTCGATTGATGGGAATTATAACAACGATAACAACAACAACAAAAGAAACTATATGCATTATAGTAATGAGAATTTTGGGGAGAAATGTGCTTATTTGTCATGAAAATGTCAAAATGAAAATTCTTCATAGTTCTAGACAGTCTCTTATTTTCTTAATGCAAAATATAATTTTTTATTTTGTAGTGAAGCATCAGGGAATAAAAAGCAGGAAAATGATAATGATGTTACTGGAGCATTGGAGCTGACACAAACAGCATCACAATACAAACTATACATTTAAAGTGCATCTCACATAAAGCTTCATTTCACACAAAAACACATCTCACTATCTATTTTAAAACTAATGAGACCTCACTGTGGTTTTACAGCAACATTAATAGACATTCATATGCATGAGGGTACCAGGCACTGTGACCTAAAGGAACATATTTTATGCCTGTGACGTTCATGCATCTATTGTTCCTAAATCGATGCAGGCATGCATCTGTTGTTCCTAAATCGATGCAGGCATGCATCTGTTGTTCCAAAATCAATGCATGCATGCATCTATTGTTCCTAAATCGATGCATGCATGCATCTCTTGTTCCTAAATCGATGCATACATGCATATGTTGTTCCTAAATCGATGCATGCATGCATGCATCTATTGTTCCTAAATCGATGCATGCATGCATGCATCTATTGTTCCTAAATTGATGCATGCATGCGTCTCTTGTTCCTAAATCAATGCATGCATGCATCTATTGTTCCTAAATCAATGCATGCATGCATGCATCTATTGTTCCTAAATCAATGCATGCATGCATCTATTGTTCCTAAATCGATGCATGCATGCATGCATCTATTGTTCCTAAATTGATGCATGCATGCGTCTCTTGTTCCTAAATCGATGCATGTATGCATCTCTCACACACACACACACACACACTCACACACAGAGTCACCAAGTTAAACAACATTCACAATCTCGTCATCACAGACAGGTCATAAGAATTTGCCGTTAGTCACCTGCAGCTCTACTGATGCTCAAATATGAATCTATAAGCAGCTTTTGTTTGTACATATTTAAACTTGTTCTTTATACCATTAAGAGCTTATAAAGCAAAACTAATTGTCTAAAATTGCCCATTTTTTATATCTTGTTTTGTACTAGAACGTTTGGTCTTATTTTGCTAACAGATCTTAAACTTTAACATGCATTGCATTTTTATTTCACACATTTTTTGTTTGTCGTAATAAAGGTCATCAGTAAGCTGTTTTCTGCGGTTGTACGTATTCTCTGCTTTCTCGCTGTGCTGCTTTTAGTTAAAAATGACAACGAATGACTGTAAAGTCAACATGAAATGGCGTTCACTCTCCTAACATGACGCTTGTTTAAGGGAACATAAAGTGGGTGTGTACAGAAGTTATTATGTGGCATGACACACTTACATTTTCCTTAACTTGCCTTTTATTACATAATAATAATAATAATAATAATACACAGTATAGGTTCATGACAATCAGTTTTACAACCTTTAAATAAATGGACATCAGATAATAACTACAGCAGGTCAATGGACGAGACAGACGCCTGATGCACATTCTGCTCAATGAAAATAAAATGAAAACGTTCACTCCCGTGAAATGCAGGATGAAAGTTGAAACTGTTCATTTGTGCAATTATTCAGCATTGTTAATAAGAAACAGTGAAGTGAAGCCAGAGATATTTTCACAGTGAGAGAGAGGTCACATGGCAGGTGCGCAGTTTTACTCACATTCACATTCTCGGTACTAAAATAGAAAGTTGCTGTCTATATTTGCTTGGGTCAGTCCTAATGCAGCCGGTTGCTGTCGGCTTGCCATATATATTGCCATGTATTAGATCTGTAACACAGATCTAGTTTAGTTTTCAGATCTGACCCTGTTTTTAATGCTTTTTAACCTCAAAAAAAAAAAAAAAAAAAATTAAAACGTATGATATTAGAATTCGCGATATGCAACCATTTAGAGATTAAGAAGCGTGACAACATCTGATTGAATACAAGCGTCCAGATAACTGAAACTAGCCTTTTTGAACACGTCATTTTGGCACGTAATTAAAGATTAAACTTAAATAAGTCTGTCATTAAAGAACATGTTATAGATTCTTGGTTAAATGATTCTAGAACCCCATTCATGGAGAGTTCTAGAATTCTTCATTGAGAGTTCTAGAATTCTTCAGTTTCAAATTTGTGGAGTTCTTCTCGTCTTCATTTGATACAATTATAAAACTGGAAATCTAATTTCAACTTTTAAAGATTTGAACTTTATGGGCTTGAAACACGAGTGTAAATCATTTGTAAACCATTCTTACGCAAATTGCAAAACTGCAAAAAACGGTGTTACAAATCTTTCTTTAATTCGGTGCAACAATTTACACGTTTTTAGAATTCAATGTGACAACTTTAGGAAAAAATATTTTTTAGAATGGTCTTTTCTATTAAAAGCGTAAATTTACGTAACTATTATTTATGAATGCTGTTTTGAATTCAATATGGCGTTCAATAAAGATGTTTTTAAGAATGGTGATTTAAATTAAATTCAACAGTTTACATGTTTTTACGAATGGCTTTTAGAATTGAATGCGATGGTTTAACAAATGCCTTTTCGGATTCAATGCAACAAATCGAATATTTTTTTTTCTCAAATAATCCTTTAAATATAATAGATTTTAAAAGATGAATATGATAATTCGAAAGTATACGAAAAATTTCTGTCATTATTCAGTCGTTCTTTCTGCATTTCTTAAATATATGCGAAAGTTTGCGCAACTGATCGTATAAAATAGTGGGAGATAAAACGATGCACTAACTAAAAAGAGAAATTAACGACAGAAGAATGAAAGAAAGAAAGAAAGAGAAATGAACAAAAGAAAGAAAGAAAGAGAAATGAACAAAAGAAAGAAAGAAAGAAAAAAGAAAGAAAGAGAAATGAACAAAAGAAAGAAAGAAAAAGCAAAAGAAAGAAAGAAAGAGAAATGAACAAAAGAAAGAAAGAAGAACAAAAGAAAGAAAGAGAAATGAACAAAAGAAAGAAATGAACAAAAGAAAGAAGAACGAAAGAAAGAGAAATGAACAAAAGAAAGAAAGAGAAATGAACAAAAGAAAGAAGAACGAAAGAAAGAAAGAAAGAAAGAAAGAAAAAAGAAAGAAAGAAAAAAGAAAGAAAGAAGAACGAAAGAAAGAGAAATGAACAAAAGAAAGAAAGAAAGAAGAACGAAAGAAATGAGAAAGAAAGAAAGATAGAAAGAAGAACGAACGAAAGAGAAATGAACAAAAGAAAGAAAGAAAGAAAGAAAGAAAGAAAGAGAAATGAACAAAAGAAAGAAAGAAAGAAGAATGAAAGAAAGAGAAATGAACAAAAGAAAGAAAGAAAGCGAAATGAACAAAAGAAAGAAAGAGAAATGAACAAAATAAAGAAAGAAATTAACAAAAGAAAGAAAGAAATGAACGAAAGAAAGAGAAATGAACAAAAGAAAGAAAGAGAAATGAACAAAAGAAAGAAAGAAAGAAAGAAAAAAGAAAAAAGAAAGAAAGAAAGAGGAATTAACAAAAGAAAGAAAGAAAGAAAGAAAGAGAAATGAACAAAAGAAAGAAAGAAAGAAGAATGAAAGAAAGAAAGAAAGAGAAATGAACAAAAGAAAGAAAGAGAAATGAACAAAAGAAAGAAAGAAAGAAAGAAAAAAAGAAAAAAGAAAGAAAGAAAGAGGAATTAACAAAAGAAAGAAAGAAAGAAAGAAAGAGAAATGAACAAAAGAAAGAAAGAAAGAAGAATGAAAGAAAGAAAGAAAGAGAAATGAACAAAAGAAAGAAAGAGAAATGAACAAAAGAAAGAAAGAAAGATAGAAATGAACAAAAGAAAGAAAGAAAGAGAAATGAACAAAAGAAAGAAAGAGAAATGAACAAAAGAAAGAAAGAAAAAAATAAAAAAGAAAGAAAGAAAGAGGAATGAACAAAAGAAAGAAAGAAAGAAAGAAAGAAAGAGAAATGAACAAAAGAAAGAAAGAGAAATGAACAAAAGAAAGAAAGAAAGAAGAACGAAAGAAAGAAAGAGAAATGAACAAAAGAAAGAAAGAGAAAATACAAAAGAAAGAGAGAAAGAACGAAAGAAAGAGAAATGAACAAAAGAAAGAAAGAAAGAAGAACAAAAGAAAGAGAAATGAACAAAAGAAAGAAAGAGGAATGAACAAAAGAAAGAAAGAAAGAAGAACGAAAGAAAGAAAGAGAAATGAACAAAAGAAAGAAAGAAAGGAAGAAAGAAAAAGCAAAAGAAAGAAAGAAAGGAAGAAAGAAAGAAAGAAAAAGCAAAAGAAAGAAAGAAAGGAAGAAAGAAAGAAAGAGAAATGAACAAAAGAAAGAAAGAAAGAGAAATGAACAAAAGAAAGAAAGCAAAAGAAAGAAAGAGAAATTAATGAAAGAAAGAAAGGAAGAAAGAATAAAAGAAAGAAAGGAAGAAAGAAAGAAAAAAAGAAAGAAAAAGCAAAAGAAAGAAAAAGCAAAAGAAAGAAAGAAAGAAAGAAAGAAAGGAAGGAAGAAAGAAAGAAAAAGCAAAAGAAAGAAAGGAAGAAAGAAAGAAAGAAAGGAAGAAAGAAAAAAGCAAAAGAAAGAAAGAAAGAGAAATGAACAAAAGAAAGAAAGAAAGAAAGAAAGAAGAATGAAAGAAAGAAAGAAAGAGAAAAGAACAAAAGAAAGAAAGAAAGAAAGAAGAAAGAAAGAAAGAGAAATGAACAAAAGAAAGAAAAAAAAGAAAGAACGAAAGAAAGAAAAATGAACAAAAGAAAGAGAAATGAACAAAAGAAAGAAGAACGAAAGAAAGAGAAATGAACAAAAGAAAGAAAGAAAGAAAAAAAAAGAAAGAAAGAAAGAGAAATGAACAAAAGAAAGAAAGAAAGAAAGAGAAATGAACAAAAGAAAGAAAGAAAGAACGAAAGAAAGAGAAATGAACAAAAGAAAGAAAGAAAAAGCAAAAGAAAGAAAGGAAGAAAGAAAGGAAGAAGCAAAAGAAAGAAAGGAAGAAAGAAAGAGAAATGAACAAAAGAAAGAAAAAAGAAAGAACGAAAGAAAGAGAAATGAACAAAAGAAAGAAAGAAAGAGGAATGAACAAAAGAAAGAAAGAGAAATTAATGAATGAAAGAAAGAAAGAAAGAAAGAAAAAGCAAAAGAAAGTAAGAAAGAAAGAAAGAAAAAGCAAAAGAAAGAAAGAAAGGAAGAAAGAAAGAAAAAGCAAAAGAAAGACAGAAAGAAAGAAAGAAAGAAAGAAAAAGCAAAAGAAAGACAGAAAGAAAGAAAGAAAGAAAGAAAGAAAGAAAAAGCAAAAGAAAGAAAGAAAGAAAGAAGAATGAAAGAAAAAAAGAAAGAAATGAACAAAAGAAAGAAAGAGAAATGAACAAAAGAAAGAAAGAAAAAAGAAAGAAAGAAAGGAAGAAAGAAAGAAAAAGTGAAAGAAAGAAAGAAAGAAAAAGCAAAAGAAAGAAAGAAAGAAAGGAAGAAAGAAAAAGCAAAAGAAAGAAAGAAAGAAAGAAAAAGCAAAAGAAAGAAAGAAAGAAAGAGAAATGAACAAAAGAAAGAAATGAACAAAAGAAAGAAAGAAAGAAGAACGAAAGAAAGAGAAATGAACAAAAGAAAGAAAGAAAGAAAAAAGAAAGAAAGAAAAAAGAAAGCAAAATGAATGAAGAAAGAAAGAAAGAAAAAAGAAAGAAAGAGAAATGAACAAAAGAAAGAAAGAAAAAGAAAGAAAGAAGAACGAAAGAAAGAGAAATGAACAAAAGAAAGAACGAAAGAAAGAGAAATGAACAAAAGAAAGAAAAAAGAAAGAAAGAAGAACGAAAGAAAGAGAAATGAACAAAAGAACGAAAGAAAGAGAAATGAACAAAAGAAAGAGAAATGAACAAAAGAAAGAAAAAAGAAAGAAAGAGAAATGAACAAAAGAAAGAAAAAAGAAAGAAAGAGAAATGAACAAAAGAAAGAAAAAAGAAAGAAATGAACAAAAGAAAGAAAGAAAAAAGAAAGAAAGAAAGAAAGAAAGAAAAAAGAAAGAGAAATTAATGAAGAAAGAAAGAAAGAGAAATGAACAAAAGAAAGAAAAAAGAAAGAAAGAGAAATGAACAAAAGAAAGAAAAAAGAAAGAAAGAAGAACGAAAGAAAGAGAAATGAACAAAAGAAAGAAAGAACGAAAGAAAGAAATGAACAAAAGAAAGAAAGAAAAAAGAAAGAAAGAAAGAAAGAGAAATGAACAAAAGAAAGAAAGAAAAAAGAAAGAAAGAAAGAAAGAGAAATGAACAAAAGAAAGAAAGAAAGAAAGAGCAAAAGAAAGAAAGGAAGAAAGAAAGAAAAAGCAAAAGAAAGAAAGAAAGAAAGAAAAAGCAAAAGAAAGAAAGGAAGAAAGAAAGAAAGGAAGAAAGAAAAGGCAAAAGAAAGAAAGAAAGAAAGAAAGAAAGGAAGAAAGAAAAAGCAAAAGAAAGAAAGGAAGAAAGAAAGAAAGGAAGAAAGAAAAAGCAAAAGAAGAAAGAAAGGAAGAAAGAAAAAGCAAAAGAAAGAAAGAAAGAAAGGAAGAAAGAAAAAGCGAAAGAAAGAAAGAAAAAGCAAAAGAAAGAAAGAAAGAAAAAGCAAAAGAAAGAAAGAAAAAGCAAAAGAAAGAAAGGGAGAAAGAAAGAAAGAAAGAAAGGAAGAAAGAAAAAGCAAAAGAAAGAAAGGAAGAAAGAAAGAAAGAAAGGAAGAAAGAAAAAGCAAAAGAAAGAAAGGAAGGAAGAAAGAAAAAGCAAAAGAAAGAAAGAAAGTAAGAAAGAAAGAAAAAGCAAAAGAAAGAAAGAAAGAAAGGAAGGAAGAAAGAAAAAGCAAAAGAAAGAAAGAAAGAAAGAAAGAAAGAAAAAGCAAAAGAAAGAAAGAACGAAAGAAAGAAAAAGCAAAAGAAAGAAAGAAAGAAAAAGCAAAAGAAAGAAAGAAAAAGCAAAAGAAAGAAAGAAAGAAAGGAAGAAAGAAAAAGCAAAAGAAAGAAAGAAAGAAAGAAAGAAAGAAAGGAAGAAAGAAAAAGCAAAAGAAAGAAAGAAAGAAAAAGCAAAAGAAAGAAAGAAAGAAAGGAAGGAAGAAAGAAAAAGCAAAAGAAAGAAAGAAAGAAAGAAAAAGAAAAAGAAAGAAAGTAAGAAAGAAAGAAAAAGCAAAAGAAAGAAAGGAAGAAAGAAAGAAAGAAAGAAAGAAAGAAAGAAAAAGCAAAAGAAAGAAAGAACGAAAGAAAGAAAAAGCAAAAGAAAGAAAGAAAGAAAAAGCAAAAGAAAGAAAGAAAGAAAGAAAGAAAGAAAAAGCAAAAGAAAGAAAGAAAGAAAAAGCAAAAGAAAGAAAGAAAAAGCAAAAGAAGAAAGGAAGAAAGAAAGAAAAAGAAAAAGAAAGAAAGTAAGAAAGAAAGAAAAAGAAAAAGAAGAAAAAGGAAGAAAGAAAGAAAAAGCAAAAGAAAGAAAGAAAAAGCAAAAGAAGAAAGGAAGAAAGAAAGAAAAAGAAAAAGAAAGTAAGAAAGAAAGAAAAAGAAAAAGAAGAAAGGAAGAAAGAAAGAAAAAGAAAAAGAAGAAAGGAAGAAAGAAAGGAAGAAAGTAAAAGAAAAAGAAAGAAAAAAGAAAGAGAAATGAACAAAAGAAAGAAAGAAAAAGCATGTGCGTGTGTGTGCGTGAGAGTGTGTGTGTGTGTGTGTGTGTGAGAGAGAGTGTGTGTGTGTGAGAGTGTGTGTGAGAGTGTGTGTGTGTGAGAGTGTGTGTGAGAGAGAGTGTGTGTGTGTGAGAGTGTGTGTGTGAGTGTGTGTGTGTGAGAGTGTGTGTGTGTGTGTGTGTGTGAGTGTGTGTGTGAGAGTGTGTGTGTTTGTGTGTGTGTGTGTGAGTGTGTGTGAGAGTGTGTGTCTGAGTGTGTGTGTGTGTGTGTGAGAGTGTGTGCGTGTGTGAGAGTGTGTGTGTGTGAGTGTGTGTTTGTGTGTGTGTGTATACCCTGTGTTGTGTCATCTTGAGTGAAGAACTGTGGCCTCATCTGCACACAACGCTGCACAGCGAGATATAAAGCAAATATATCAGCACATGCACACATGAACAGACACTAACACACACACACACACACATCTAAAATTAAGATGTTCTTGCATGTCACACTCCCTTTACATGCAGCCAAAAAATAAACTTGCTCTTATCTTTTCTTTAAATCACCATCACACACACACAGTCATAACGATAAATGTGCTGTTTCTCACTTCAGAAAACCTCAAACAGGACTCGACATCAACACGTGTCAGCGACAAATGCTATTTTGAACAGGCGAGTTACAGAGAATTTGACTTGCCCAACCGGACAACGCTCGTGGTGCAGCGTTCAGCAGCTTGTGCGTGCACACAGTGGGAAAGCGTGCCTCTACTGAGCTTTAGACTGACATATAAACATTTACAAAAATGCTTTGTGTAATAATCCCATCTGTAGAGTGAAGAGGATCCGGTTGCATCTCTCATCTCATCGTGTCCCAGCGGTTTTCTCTGCTGTGTGATGTGCATCCACACATTAACCCATGTGACTCTACCCTCCCTAGACCCGAGTCACTCAGGACACCCTGGACTCCAGGTGTGGTCTCAGCATCTTCTTGCTGAGCTACCCAGACCCCCAAACTGCTGTTTTTAATGCAACTGGTGAGAAATGACTTGTACTCTCAAAGAGAGGATTTACCCCAAAATTAAAATGTGTTAATACTTTACAAAAAGGTTTCATTTGTTAATGTTAGTTAACTACATCAGATACATGAACTAACAATAAACACCACTTTTATATAATGTATTCATCTTGGAGTGTGTGTGTGTGTGTGTGTATATGTGTATGTGTGTGAGTGAATGAGTGTGTGTGAGTGTGTGTGTGTATATGTGTGTGTGAGTGAGTGTGTGTGAGTGTGAGTGTGTGTGCGTGCATGCGAGTGAGTGTGTGTGTGAGTGTGTGTGTGTGAGTGTGTGTGAGTGTGTGTGTGTGAGTGAGAGTGTGTGTATATGTGTATGTGTGTGAGTGAGTGAGTGTGTGTGAGTGTGTGTGTGCGTGCGTGCGAGTGTGTGTGAGTGAGTGTGTGTGAGTGAGTGTGTGTGTGTGCGCGTGCGAGTGTGTGTGTGTGCGAGTGAGTGTGTGTGTGTGAGTGTGTGAGTGAGTGTGTGTGAGTGTGTGTGTGTGTGTGTGTGGTGTGTTTGTGTGTGTGTGTGAGTGTGGTGTGTTTGTGTGTGAGTGTGTGTGTAGTCCGCAGCTCCAGGGTGCTAGAGCAAACTGATCACAGTCGATGTGGTACTGCTCCAGACTGGGCTCGTGATGCCCCCCAGTAACAGCTCATGATGTGTTTCGCCTGCAGCAGAGCAAAGTTGAAAAAAATGTTTATAGACAAAATACTTTTTTATAACTCTCAAAAAAAAAATTTAACATTTTAAACTCTTTCACTGTTTTTTTTTCCCCATGTATAAATAAAAATAAAAACTGTACTATCAAAAATGAAATAAAAATGACCTTGAATTATTTTAGATGCTTATTTTTCTCTGCATGAGAATGTAGCCTTCATTAAACATTATACTATGAAAAACACACAAGTCTGGTCAAATATCTCAGCCTATAACAGCAGTTTATCAGAGGTTATTAAACTGAGGTCCACAAGGAGGCGCTACAGGCCCAAGAAAATGTCAATGACAAAAAAAGGGAAAAATATGAACGTGTGTGTGTGTGTGTGTGTGTGTATATATATATATATATATATATATATATATATATATATATATATATATATATATATATATATATATATATAATAATTATATATAATTACACACACACACATATATAGGAAAAAAAAAAATCTATATATATATATAGATATATTTATTAGGGCTGTCAATCGATACAATTTTTAATTAAATTAAGTACATGGTGTCCCAATTAATTAATCATAATTAATCACATTTACAAATATTTGCTGAGAAAGCCCCTTATATAACAATAACTCAGTATATAATGATTATACATATTTATATTAATATATAATTATACATACTTATCTTTAAATATTTAAAAATTATATATATATATATATATATATATATATATATATATTCAGATAATTAAAGTGCATTAATTCTTGTGGCAGAAGAGTTCATCATTAATAAGACAAAAAGCAGCTTTAGAATACAATGTATTGTTTATTACCATATTATTGATAAGTCAATCATTTACACACAGTTCACAGTAATAATCCATTACACAATTGAATTTATCAATCAGTTGGAGATTTATTATGAGGGCTTGTTTAAGGACCGTCAATGTACACATGCGTCAGACATTTTTTTTTATTATTAATGCTTACAAAACTTTTACATCTAGAGCCAAGAGGCATATTAAAACAGACAAAATCAATAAGGAAAATAAATAAATAAACAGTTTAATAAAAATATCAAATTGTTTACATATTTCAATACACTTTACAGCTTTCTTGTTACTCAAATTGGAAATTGCTGAACCTCTGAATTAAAACACACACACACACTCTCTCTCACACATTCACACACACACACTCACTCACACACACACACACACACACTCACACACACTCACTCATTCACACACACACTCACTCACAGTTGATATATTTTACCAACTTTATTCTGCTTTTTTATACGTTTAAAATATTTCTTTAAAATATGCTTACATTTGTTATGGTGCGTTCACATACAACGTGAAGCGAGCGTTTCGCGCGGTACAATCACATACAAAAGTCAATGCAAAGATGCGAACAGGCGCAAATGAAGCCAAATCGCTTCTTTAGCCAATTTGCGCGAGGTGAAAATTTTCAACTCGAGCTAAAAATTAGCATGACGCTTTGTCGCGAAAGCCTATCAGCATTGAGATTGTCCGGATGTCACTGACGTACTGACGTAGTAGCAGAAGAAATCTGGAAATATGAATGAAAAAAATGATTATAAATACAATTAAATGAAAATGCCTTTTATTAATTAAAAAATGTATATAAATAAAAATTCTTCACACAATTTTAAGCTTGTTTCATAATTCCACTCACTTATTGTGATACATCTATTTTTCACATCAACTCAACCTCTACTTTTCTTAAATATAAATATTTCTTTCAGTTATAATGACTCACTCGAAACAAAATATATAATAAATGCATATATGCTTTTATACACAACTTCAGCAAAGATTGCAATCCACAAGATCTTTACATTTCAACAAATTAATATTTCTATCCGGCGATCTGTGTGAACCTCTATTCCTGAATATCATGTACTTTGATTCTCCAGGATTTATAGACAATTTATTTATATTAAACCGGCTTTTTTTTTTACATTTTATAATTATTTTGCTACTGTATATAACACACCTGCATCGTCCATGAAAAAATACATATAAATAACTTCAATATCACCCCAAAATCATTCATATACAAAATAAAACATTTGGACCTAATACTGTTCCCTGCGGCACACCGTGTTTAACCTGCAATGGCTGTGTAAGGGTATAATATTGTAGCGGTGTGCGGGCAACAATCATACATGTGCAGAGACCGGACGAATAAAGACATCGCTTGGAGGAAAGTGAGCGAGGAAGTTGGACTACCTGGTACGTCCTGAAAATATGCGCATCTACTTGATTCCAGCTGTTGGTTGTACTTTACTATGAACCAAGTCGTAGAAGCCCCGTCTCCTGTCCTTTTCCGGAGGAGAAGCGGGAATACTCGCGGGTTCGCGTTACTCGCGCGAACGCGAGTTTAAACACAAATTTATAATCCAGCAATTTTTCTTCACATTGTATGTGAACACACCAAAACACATAAGCTAACTCCATTCGCTAACATTTACATATTGTGAACAATACTTTTATTTGTTAATTGTGATTAAAGTTATTTTCAACATTTACTAAAACATTTGTACAATTTCAAGTGAATATGTTAACATTAGTTAATGCAACTAGAACTAACGTGAACAAGCAATTAATATTTGTGTTTTTACCAATTAAAATATTAACTGAGATTAATAAATGCTCATTGTTAGGTTACGATATCTAATGCTTTTATCGAATGGAAACAAATGTTGTAAGGTGTTACCCAATGACAAAATAATAGCCAATTATTTAATTGTTTTTACTTTATAATAATATCACACTTACTATTTTTCTCACACAGTATAAATAGGAGTATACACATGGAAATGTAAGTACGAATCGCCATGTTTGGCATTAATATGTTTGTCTACGCAACATCTTGAACAGACTGCTGCATTAATATTTGAACGAGCTACCGGGTTTTGTGCACACTTTTCTATTATTTTTGTAACACTGATTTTTGTTTTACCCACTCCTAAACATCACAACAAAAAATTGTGATTGGTCGATTAACATCATTCGAGACTATGCAAGACTAGGTCATTTCCGACTCCTCAATACTGAAGGCAGACTCGGTCATGATGGCTCGTACCTGAACTCAAACACAATCATGTGATCATTCTTGACAAATGTCAAAAACTGTACAATACACTTTTTTTAAGGTGTGCTCGCACACACTCTTACCACACTTCTCTTGGCTGTGTCTTCTAGCCATTGAATGACCTTTAACCTTTGTTTGAACCTCATCTGCTCTATGACGTCGGCAGGCAGACTGCCAAATTTCTGCAATTAGAATTTTTTTTACTACAAGAAAAAGAAAAGCCTGACTCACATTGGTTAGATCAAAAAGACACTTAAGTCCCGCCCTCTGACCTCATAGGATGATTTGATGAGCTGTAAGATGTCAATCTCAGGAGGTGGGTTGATGCCACTGGTCAACAAGGCGTGAAGGTGGGGAATGGGCGGAGAAACGGTCTGTTTATTCATGACATGACCTATCGTGTGACCTTCTTATCGGGCGGGCGATCGATTTATCGATCTATCGTCTAATCAGATAGATACATAGTTCAAAGTACTGAATATTTACTCCCAAAAACAAGTCTTGTGCTATATGAAGAATAATATTCTGAGTGTTTTACATTTGGTTTCATGTCTCTAGTACAAAGTCATTGAGTTTAATAAAATTCGATTATTACAAACATTTGCATTACTATAAAATTTAATATATGTACCTACTCGCAACATCTATGTTTATATAATATATGAACCCTATATAAATTAGTCAAATATAACTAAACAGATGATGCATATAGCTACAATCAGCATCAATGGAGATGCAGCAACACACATTAAGCGTATTCCACATGTCATAATGAACCAGACGCATGCACACATTTCTTAATAACCTATATATTTAAACGCATTCATCACTTTCCATGCAAATGTTAATAATTATGTAATTTTACATACCGGTGATGCCGCCTCCTCTGCAGGATGAATTAGGGATTCGCCAGCTCGCTCACCCACAGCGCGTTCGCCAGTAACACCTCCTCCGGGGTAATCCACATGGCTCAGTGGGCACTTTTACTCTCTACAGAGGCGTTATGTAATATGTATCCTCTTGAATCATGTCAGACTGACGGAACTTCACTGACGCTCGTCTGCGCGAGCCACCCAAAACACTGCGGGCGAAACCAGCCACCGTGGAGCCAAAATGGCCTCCGAAGCAGGATTTTTCAAAGTTAAAGTCTGTTAAACTACTGCTTCTTAGATTTTTTTTCTTTACAACTTTTTTTTAAATTATATATTAATAATAAAAAGATTATTAAATAAACTTGGGAAAAAAATATCTTTTCGTATTGCTTTTTGTCTGTGTAACTGTGTACTGCTGCTAATTTGTTTTGATACTTTACTTTTTACTTTAATACTACTAGTTCTGCTGATGCTGTTAAAGGTGCACTCAATAAATGTTTTTATGTACGTCTTCAGAAAGCGGCATGGAAGCAGCATCATTCAATATCAATAGTTTTTCTTTTTCACAGTCTTTTTCACAATCATCCATGATTAATTTAATCCACGAGTGAAAGTGTCCAAGAACAGAGTGGTTACTGAGATAAAGTGAGTAGTATTCGGCTGGTCATGTAATTGTAACATGGCATCTGTGGAGTTGCATTTGCATGGTTTAGGTCCTATTAATCAGACCACTACCACTTTGTATGTGTAAACGAGGAATTGTCAAATCAAACAAAAGTTAAGGATGGAGTGCCACAGGGATCAGTATTAGGGCCTCTGCTTTTCTCCTTATATGCTTCCCCTGGGAGATATTATCAGGAATCATGGAAAAAGTTTCCACTAATATTCCGATGATACCCAACTTTGTATTTCTTCTAAATCCAAAGAAAATTCACAATTCTCCAAATTAGCAGTGTATCAATGAAATCAAAGATTGGATGGCCAGAAATGTCCTTCTGCTCAATTATGACCAAACAGAGGTACCAATCATTGGACCCAAAAAAACGCTAAAAATAAGCCACTAAAATCTAATTTGACTCACAATGGATATACTGTAATGTCATCTTCCATACCAATCATTTGAAAATGTAATTTCCTATCTTTGTTTAACTTGCTAATTAACTGAAAGCAATTTGTTTGTTGTAACTTAAATAACAGAGAGTTAAAAGAACGTTCTGGGTTCCGTACAAGTAAGACAGTATTTGTGGCATAATGTTGTTTACCACAAAAAAAAGTGTCAGCTTGTCCCTTGTTTATTATTAAAGAACTAAATAAAAATAGAGGTTACAGTGAGGCACTTACAATGGAAGTGAATGGGGCCAATCCGTACACATTAAAACCAGTGACATAGCCAAGGGTGGGACAGGGTGCACCTGGACCCACCCAAACTAGACCCAGGTCCACTCAGAATATTAGAGACTATTTTATGACTTCAAATACATACATTTATAAAATAATTAAAAATGCATAAATTCTGCTTTCTGAAAGTGTGCAAGAACTATTTGAATGCACCGCTTTTCTGTTGCTAAGGAAAATTTGGCCCATCCATTTTTATTGAGGTCCACCCAAAAGTAATTTCCTGGCTACGCCCTTGGTTAAAACACACACTGTTTCAAAAGTATAGTCACAAGAAGTAAATATTATACGTATTACATTATTTCAGTGTGATAAAATCGTTTACTTACCACATCTATCTGAAGTTATATCCAATTTTACAACTTAGTCGCAACGACGACACAATTTTTCCCACTAAACTAGTATAGAACAGAGATTTATTTTTGCACTAAATTCTTGCTAACATGTTTAATGTTTATGACATGTTTAATGTTTATATATATTACATATAGTATTAGTACGTACACACACACAGTTGAAGTCAGAAGTTTACATACACTTTAGCCAAATACATTTAAACTCCGTTTTTCACAATTCCAAATTAAATTCATTTAATCACAGAAAACTTTAACACTTCAACATGTGTCGTTTTTAAATGTGCTATAGAAATAAACGTGATGTGATATTTGGTTGCTAGGGTAATCCTATCTGGTTTCTAGGCAGTTATCAGTGTGATACTCAAAAGGATCCTTTCCAGCCTGAGTCAAAGGTGCCAACCCAAAAATGTCTTTGATGTTCTGGTGCAGAGATATGTGTTTTTTTTACTTGGTTGCTAGGGTAATCCCATTTGGTTGCTAGGAAGTTACTAGGGTGATACTCAAAAGGCTCCTTGCCAACCGAAGTCAAATGAGCCAGTCCAGAAGAGTCTATGATGTTCTGATGCGGAGATATGTGTTTCATTACTTGGTTGCTAGGGTAGTCCCATATGGTTGCTAGGCAGTTACCAGGGTGATAATAAGTAGGCTGCTTGCTGTCTTGAGTCACGCAAGCCAACAATGAAGTCTCTTCGACATTCTGAACTGGAGATATCCATCTAAGCTAATTTTAATGGTAGACAATGGGTTTGGTTGCTAGGGTGCGCTAAATAAAACTGAATTTGATAGAAATAAAGATTAAATAGAGTGGCCCTCAGCATTTTAAGAGAGATAGAAATAGAGATTTGATAGAAGAGCGGCCTGAAGCATGTTAAAGTCTTCTGTTGGTGGCTCAGATTTGAATTTTGTCAGTTGAAGTTTGAATAGTTGTGGCTCATCTGAACATTCCATCAATGTAAGTGAATGGGATTTTCCCACTGATAGATATATATATATATATATATATATATATATATATATAGACAATTCAGATGTACTGTACAGTGACATGTCTGTGTGTCAAGCCAATCAAATAGATACAGTCGTAAAACAATACAGCGAGAAATACATTACCCAGTTATGTTCAACCCAACTGAAAGCGTGAAAAACGCAACGCGCTGCGTGTCCTTTGGATCAAATTTCAAAGAAATAAAACACAAACGGTATAATCTACAAACCTTTAATGTGGAGATGCGTTGAGTATTCAAGCAGGGTCATGTTTCCAAATACGCATGCGCGATTCACTACAACAAACGTTGATAGATACGGACGTTACCTCCTGCTCATCGTGATTGGCCGAATCCATTAAGACGCAGAGCAACTACACCTCCTATTGGATAGATATGTTGTCACTCCGTAAAACGCCCCGCCCACTTGACAGTAATCAACGACAGTTCTGTACTACTGTTTACTAAAGTTTCGAGTAAATTGCGAAGATTTAGTTTGATTCTGCTGATATTCCCGTGATGGTAAGTGCACTTTGCGATAACTATTGAAAGTTCCTGAAGTAATGTGCGTCAATAGACACTTAAGAAGAGGTTAATACGCTTTAGTCTGAGCTGGTAGCTTGTTGGGTTATTGTTATGGAAACCAGTAAAGAGTCTCACGAGCATGATTGGTAAAAGGCAAATATAATCAGTTTCTTTTTTATAGATAATATATAATCCAAATCTAGAGGTAAACAGCTGCACAAACAACTGTTATACTTTAAGTAAAAGTTTTCCTGAAGTGTGATAATAATAAAGGATTAAACTGAAATGTAATTTGTTTGTGTTTGTATGTGTGTGAGTTTGTGTGAGTGTTTGTGTATATGTGAGTGTTTGTGTGAATTTGTGTGTGAGAGTGGTTTTTGTGTTTGTGTGTATATATATGTGAGTGTTTGTTTGTTTGTGTGAGAGTGGTTTGTGTGAGTGTTTGTTTGTGTATGTGTGTGTATATATGTGAGTGTTTGTTTGTGTGTGTGTGTGAGAGTGGTTTGTGAGTGTTTGTTTGTGTGTGTATATATGTGAGTGGTTTGTGTGAGTGTTTGTTTGTGTATGTGTGTGTGAGAGTGGTTTGTGAGTGTTTGTGTGTGTGTATATATGTGAGTGTTTGTGTATGTGTATGTATATATGTGAGTGTGTGTGAGTGTTTGTTTGTGTGTGAGTGGTTTGTGTGTGTGTTTGTTTGTGTATGTGTGTGTGTATATATATGTGTGTGTTTGTGTGAGTGTTTGTTTGTGTGTGAGAGTGGTTTGTGTGTGTGTTTGTGTGAGTGTTTGTTTGTGTGTGAGTGGTTTGTGTGTGTGTGTTTGTGTATGTGTATATATGTGAGTGTTTGTGTGAGTGTTTGTTTGTGTATGTGTGTGTATATATGTGAGTGTTTGTTTGTGTGTGTGTGTGAGAGTGGTTTGTGAGTGTTTGTTTGTGTGTGTATATATGTGAGTGGTTTGTGTGTGTGTGTATGTATATATGTGAGTGGTTTGTGTGAGTGTTTGTTTGTGTATGTGTGTGTGAGAGTGGTTTGTGAGTGTTTGTGTGTGTGTATATATGTGAGTGTTTGTTTGTGTGTGTGTGAGAGTGGTTTGTGAGTGTTTGTTTGTGTGTATATATGTGAGTGTTTGTGTATGTGTATGTATATATGTGAGTGTGTGTGAGTGTTTGTTTGTGTGTGTGTGTGTGTGTGAGTGGTTTGTGTGTGTGTTTGTTTGTGTATGTGTGTGTGTGTATATATGTGTGTGTGTTTGTGTGTGAGAGTGGTTTGTGTGTGTGTGTTTGTGTGAGTGTTTGTTTGTGTGTGAGTGGTTTGTGTGTGTGTGTTTGTGTATGTGTATATATGTGAGTGTTTGTGTGTGTGTGAGAGTGGTTTGTGTGAGTGTTTGTGTATGTGTGTGTATATATATGTGAGTGTTTGTGTGTGTGAGTGTTTGTTTGTGTATGTATATATGTGAGTGTTTGTGAGTGTTTGTGTATGTGTATATATGTGAGTGTTTGTTTGTGTGTGTGTGAGAGTGGTTTGTGAGTGTTTGTGTATGTGTATATATGTGAGTGTTTGTGTGAGTTTGTGTGAGTGTTTGTGTATGTGTGTGTATATATGTGAGTGTTTGTGTGTGTGTTTGTGTGTGTGTTTGTATGTGTGTTTGTATGTGTGTGTATATATGTGAGTGTTTGTGTGTGTGTTTGTTTGTGTATGTGTGTGTATATATGTGAGTGTTTGTTTGTGTGTGTGTGTGTGTGTTTGTTTGTTTATGTGTGTATATATGTGAGAGTTTGTGTGTGTGACTGGTTTGTGTGAGTGTTTGTTTGTGTGTGTGTTTGTTTGTTTATGTGTGTATATATGTGAGAGTTTGTGTGTGTGAGTGGTTTGTGTGAGTGTTTGTTTGTGTGTGTGTGAGTGTTTGTTTGTGTGAGTGTTTGTGTGTGTGTGTTTGTGATTATGACTAATCCCGTTTTTAGATTATAGATTAATAAATAAAATACTTATTAACACATATTACCATTTAATTTGCCTGTGTTTTGGTCACTCATAGCTTGTGTTTAATAAAAAAAAAAGATCTAAACATATTTTGTACAATAATAAATATCTGCAAAAGGATCAAAATAAAACAATCTTCCTGTTGCAGTTAGTATGTACATGGCACATTTCTAAAGAGAAAATATGTGTGATAATAATAAGAATGTGTGATAATAGTCATTTGAGAGGATATTTAAATGTTATTTATGTCTTGGGATAGAGCATTTCATTTTTGTCCTCTATAGAGAACCTTTTATTTAGTTATGTGACATTGACATTGACAATGACATTTAATTGGCATGTGTTTAGGCATTTAATATTTATACTGTCAATTTATCATGTGATTACCTCAAAACAAAATACTCAAAAAACGTACAAAACATGACAGATTTAATGTAACTGGTGGAAGCTTGGCTGATAAGTCTCTATTTGTTGCTTTTTTCCAAAATTCTCCCTCTTTCTGCTGTGATATTTAAGGCATCCAGCTTCAGGAAACCCAGTGCGACGACCACCCAGCGGAAGAGAACGGGTCCCAAACCAGAGCTGACAGAGGAGCAGAAACAGGAGATCAGAGAGGCTTTCGATCTGTTTGACACCGATGGGTTGGGAACTATAGATGTGAAGGAACTGAAGGTAAAGAGGAGAAAAACAATATTTAATGAGTATATCTTGGAATGACCGAATCTTAGAAAGTTCCAGCTCCGTGACAACACTTATCCCTTACTTGCTGCTAGCTATTGAAATTAGCATGGCCCTCAGGATACATGCATAATATATACATAATGTATTATTCACTACTACTAGTTAAACGTTTGGACTCACCTACTCATTATTTATTAGTACTAATATTTTCCACATTTTAAAGTAACAATATAGCCATTAAAACAATGATAAATGACCAAAAAAGGTGATGTGTTAAAAGGTTAAACACGTCAAAATGTCACCACTCTTTGTCTAGATTACACCTCTGCATCCCAAGATGCTTTTTGAACAGTATGTAAACACTTGTTGACTGCTTGTCCTTCACTCTCAGTCTCCGCTCCAATAATTCAAATAAATATATTTATATGCAAAACTAATTTCAAGAATTTAAGAATAAGTGTAAGTACTAATGGAGTACTTGTCTTGTTGCCGTAGGTTGCTATGCGAGCTTTGGGCTTCGAGCCAAAGAAAGAAGAGATAAAGAAGATGATCTCTGATATTGATAAAGAAGGATCGGGTGCAATCAACTTCAATGATTTCCTTTCTATGATGACACAGAAAATGGTGAGTCTGCAAGGCAAATGATAACATAACCCTAACCAATCAATCAATAAATCTGACCATTTTAGCACAACAAAGTGTTTTCATGGAGTATACCGTCGATAAGATTCATTTTGCCTCATTTTTTCAATGGGAACGCATGAGACTGCGGTTTGAGCTGTACTCTGCAAAGATAGAAATGCTATACCGTTACACATAAAATCATTTTGATTTATTTTAACAAAAGCAAAGATCAAGGTACAGTGGGGCACTTACAATGGAAGTCAATGGGGCCAATTTTTGACGAGTTTAAAAGGCAGAAATGTGAAGTTTATAATTTTATAAAAGCACTTGCATTAATTCTACTGTTAAAACTCATGTATTATTTGCTGTAAAGTTGTTTAAATTGTTTTAGAGACTTTGTTACACACATTGTTTATGTCTTGTGGCTATACTTTTAAAACAGTGAGTATTTTGGGGCATGTGTAGCTCAGCGAGTTTTGAGGCTGACTACCACCCATGGAGTGACTCCAGCCAGGTCTCCTAAGCAACCAAATTGTCCCGGTTGCTAGGGAGGGTAGAGTCACATGGGGTAACCAAATTGGCCCGGTTGCTAGGGAGGGTAGAGTCACATGGGGTAACCAAATCGGCCCGGTTGCTAGGGAGGGTAGAGTCACGTGGGGTAACCAAATTGGCCTGGTTGCTAGGGAGGGTAGAGTCACATGGGGTAACCAAATTGTCCCGGTTGCTAGGGAGGGTAGAGTCACATGGGGTAACCAAATTGTCCCGGTTGCTAGGGAGGGTAGAGTCACATGGGGTAACCAAATTGTCCCGGTTGCTAGGGAGGGTAGAGTCACATGGGGTAACCAAATTGTCCCAGTTGCTAGGGAGGGTAGAGTCACATGGGGTAACCTCCTCGTGGTGGTGATTAGTGGTTCTCTCAATGGGACGTGTGGTGAGTTGTGTGTGGATCGTGGAGAGTAGCATGAGTCTCCACATGCTGCGAGTCTCCGCGGTGTCACGCACAACGAGTCACGTGATACGATGCGCGGATTGACGGTCTCAGAAGCGGAGGCAACTGAGACTTGCCAACACCCGAATTGAGTAACTGCGCCACCACGAGGACCTACTAAGTAGTGGGAATTGGGCATTCCAAAATTGGGGAGAAAAGGTGATACAAATAAACAGTGAGTATATTCATGTTACAAAATTGTCCCTTCCTTTGTAAGTGCCTCACTTTAACCCAAATATTTTGTTTGTTTTTTTTAAGAAAAAGAGGGACGAGTCAATAATGTTTTTGTGGTAATCAATATTCGGTGGAGCTTAACTAGTTTTTAATGGCCTTTAAGCGCCATTGTTAGACAGAATGCAAAGCTTAGTTGTTTACGGTTGCCAAGCAGCGTCTGCTTTACACATAAGGGCTTATCCAATCAGATTTTAGAGTCTATCCATTTTAAAATGAGGCGTAATGTGAAGCTGTATTTGCACTTCTCATTCATTTGCATCAAGATAATTCTATAAAAAGAGAAAATAATCAAATGAGCATTTAAGTATTTATTACATGAGCTTATTCAATAACAGGCTTTAAAACATACTCATTTTATATATAAACCATTTATTTTTTTACTGATATAAAAGTACTCGTACAGTGATGTAAGAATTTGGTCATACCGCCCACCCCTACTGCACATCTTTGTAAGTTTAGCTGTATGTGTGATTTATCTGTCACAACAGAGTGAGAAAGACTCCAAAGAAGAGATCCTGAAGGCTTTCAGACTTTTCGATGACGACTGCACTGGCAAAATCTCCTTCAAAAACCTCAAGCGAGTGGCCAAAGAGCTGGGGGAAAATCTCACAGATGAAGAGCTACAGGTGTGTCTGCTCACTTCAGGTGCCAAATGTGGGGAATTCCACAGAAAATTGATGCTCCTCTTTGTAAACACATGAATAATCTGTGTGTCTCAGTAGAAACTAGCTGGGTAGTCAGTGGGTTGTAGATTTTGATCTGATAAGATGTCCCATATTACGGAGGAACAGTTGACACCTTTTGGAAATTCTGCAGTGTAACAACATGTTGTTTTAACATGATCGTGTTTCCCTTTTCGCAGGAAATGATAGACGAGGCCGATAGAGATGGTGACGGTGAGATAAATGAGCAGGAGTTTTTAAGGATAATGAAAAAGACCAGTCTATATTGAATCACACACTCTCTCTCTCTCTCTCTCTCAACCCCCTTAATGGTCACTAAAAACCATTATAATGTATCTATAAACCTCTTAAAGGACCTGAAGTGTTGTTTTGTGTTGCTTTATTTTTTCATGGCTGAATAAATATTTTAAACATACATATTTTGTACAATATTAAATAAAAGTTTATTTGCATCTGTGTGGTCTGTCTATCATCTGTCTGTCTGTCTGTCTCTCTCTCTCTCTCAATTCTCTCTCTCTCTCTAGCTATCTCACTATCTATCTGTCTGTCTGTCTGTCTATCTCCTCTCTATCTATCTAGCTATCTCACTATCTATCTCTATCTATCTGTATATCTGTGTCTGTCTGTCTATCTCCTCTCTCTCTATCTGTCTCACTATCTATCTATCTCCTCTATCTATCTATCTATCTATCTATCTATCTATCTATCTATCTGTCTGTCTGTCTGTCTGTCTGTCTGTCTGTCTGTCTGTCTGTCTATCTGTCTGTCTGTCTATCTATCTATCTGTCTGTCTATCTATCTGTCTGTCTATCTATCTATCTATCATATGTAGAATTTAGAGAAAATATATGTACACTACAAAAAGTGTCTAATAATAATGGTAAAAAAAAACTACATTAAAAAAAGTTAATCGGTTAACATTAACAGAGTAAAAAATTATATATAACGAATTACAATACATGTAATTTTACGCAAGTACGATTTTACCGTATGATTAATGGTAAACATGTATATTGTGTTTAACATGAGAATACGTGTATTTTTTACAATAAACCATTGTTAAAATTACTGAAAAAACATTAGTCAGGTGTTCCCAGAAGTCCCTGCATGACCCATCACATTTCAGTGTATGTGAATAGTTATGTTTCTTCATATGTACTGAACATAGCAGGGGCAGATTACCGACTGGGCCAATGGGGCCAGTGCCCAGGGGCCCCTTAACTGCCTGGTGGTGCCCTGGGCTTTAAGGCTGCACAATCTAGTTTGGTGATCCCCCTGCTTGAAAACCTTTTTGGGCATGAACAACGAAGCCCCCCATGTTATCCTGATGGTATTTTGTGTTTTTTTTTCTACATGTGAACCGTGCCGGTCCTAGTGTTGGGGGGCCCCCATCTATATGTTCGCAATGCTACTTATAATGTCTTTGACAGAATGGGGGCCCCCTGGTGGATCGGGGGCCCTAAGCAACTTGCTTAGTTTTTTCCTGGAAGTGCCACTCTTCATGAACTTTAAGTCACATTGGCTAAATTCACACCACAGCTGAATATGGCCCAGATCTGATTTTTTTTGTTCAAATCTGATTTTTTTGTTTTTTTTTGGTCAGGTTGTTCACATGACATTTTAAATGTAGACATTTTAATGTGACACTGAACAGCCGACACTTCTTGTAGTTCACCTACAAATGATGATAAAATGCAGTGACATCTTTGTTCTGCCAAGGTGTTTCTCCTGTTCGCGCACATCTCTGAAATTCTTGACCAAAGAGAGCTCTGCTGATCGAAGAGCGCTCATGTTCGGTTTAAAACTATTCGTGAGTGTTGTTTGGACGTGACACTTTTTATTTACAATCGCGCATATCGGCTGATGATTTGTTACCTAGGTTACTGTCGTTAAAATTGATAACTTTGAAACCCGTCACTCGGAGATAGTGCGGAAGTATACTTTTTACGTGATTTGCAACACAAACTCTACAAAGATAGCACGGCCACGACAAATGAGTGGAGAGAGATTTGAGTTTTTAAAAGTGAAAGGGACCATAAAAAGTCTTAATAATGCAAAGAAGCGACACAGCGCTAAATGTGGTGGTCCACGGAGAGTAAAACCTGCATTATTGGCTTTACTTGTGGCTGGAACAGTAGGTTAAACACCGTGGCATCACCCTAAACAAACTTATTTTAAAACGACGTCATGCGTAGTATTACGGCGGCTTCATTCGCCTAGGGTGCTTTAGTTCGTCCAGGAGGAAAAAGTTCGGCTCCAAAGTAAAAAACAGGCTTTATATAGGCCAGCTGCGCACATAAAGGGGCAGGGCTCAAACACCGTAGCCAATCTCAGGATTGGAGTTATCATACAAGGGCTACGAGTATTTAAAGTTCTTGTTCATGTTGTCTTAGACTTATCAATAAGTGAAAGTGACCAATAACAGGACGGTGACTGAGATGAAGCGAGTAGTATTCGGCTGGTCATGTGATTCTAACATGGCAGCCCCCATGTGCGGACCCTCTCCATGCAGAATAAAACAGCTTTTATGAGGTTACTGATATGACTGGTGTCTTCCTTTTATTGTGAGTGCTCATGATTTCCTACATATGTTTCACAATTACAATCCTTTTCTTAAGGAGTACAGCTTTATTAATGAGTCAAATATTAGGGGGCCTGGGTAGTTACCAGGGTGATACTCAAAAGGCTCCTTGCCAGCCTGAGTCAAATTAGCCAGCCCAGAAGTGTCTACGATGTTCTGGTGCGGCGATATGTGTTTTGTAACTTGGTTGCTAGGCATTTACTAGGGTGATACTAAAAAGGCTACTTGGGTGGCCTGGGTGTCTCAGCGAGTATTGATGCCGACTATTACACCTGTGCACATTTAAAACACTTTTAAACATTTATGTCCCAAACATGCACATTTTTAAAAACTGGATGGAGTCAATAGCAGAGGTTTGAAGGAGTGTTGATGTTTGATGACTTTTGTGATGCTGGTATGTCACGTTGGTTAACAGCAAGTCAAATGTATTGTCATTCTTGACACAGTCGAAACTGATTTCTAAGAAATATTATTAATGTAGTTATGAAAGAGATGAAACTGAAATGGAGCTTCTCACTGGGTTAACAGTGTGAAATGTAACTAGGGGATTTTCAGCAACATGGCACCTCTTATGGGCAAAAAAAGGACCATTTCAGCGTAAAACACAGGATTTTGCAATAAGTATGATACCCTAACGTTTGTCTTGACATCAGAGGATAGCATCATATTGAAGCACAGCTTTTACTGAATGTGGGTGTTTCTTCAACTTCGACACATTTAGCAATGTGGATTTCTGGGATGTAAAGTCTCTTTAAAATGTTTTTTTCACACTCTCAATCATTTTTTAACGGTCTATATACAAAGGCCAACAGTGTATGTACATGCATCACAGAACATCTATGCCATTTTTGTCATGAAAGTTCCCACCACAGTGGGCATTGAGACGATATTACCTCATTTAAATCTTTAACTCTAAGTGGGATGAATGAAGAGATGGAGCTTTCCTAATTTTTTTTTTTAGCATCCATTTGTCTTATTTGACTAATTTGATCTTGTAATGTAAGATCTGTCACCTTAGGAGATTGTTGTCAATGCATTCAGTCCAGCTGGTCACAGTCTCCAATTAAATACCTACAATATGTGTGAACAGTTGCTTTAGCTTAACATTGAGTATTGAAGACTGAAACGTTTACTCCTGTCGGTATATTCTCTCATCATTTACTCACCCTCATGCCATCCCAGATGTGTATGACTTTCTTTCTTCTGCTGAACACAAAGATTTTTAGAAGAATATCTAAGCTCTGTAGGTCCATACAATGCAAGTGAATGGTGACCTGAAATCAGAAGGTCCAAAAATGACATAAAGGAAGCATAAAAGTAATCCATACGACTCCAGTGGTTTAATCCATGTCTTCTGAAGAGTTATGATAGATATGGGTGTGAAACAGATCAATATTTAATTAAATTTTCCTATAAATCTTCTCCTTAGACCTGCCCAAACCAGTAAGTGGCTAACTGTGAAAATGAAAGTCACTTTCACACCAAACTGTTGAAGTGAAAGTGAAAGTGGAGATTTATAATTAAAATAGGACTTTAATATTGATCTGTTTCTCACTCACATCTATCATATGAAAAAGACATGCTTTTATGCTGCCATACATACTTTTTTACGTACAATTTTGGTCACCATTCACTTGTTATATACACGTATTGTATGTTCCTACAGAGCTGAAATATTCTTCTAAAAATCTCCATTTTATGTTCTGCAGAAGAAAGAATGTCATACACATCTGGGATGGCATGAGGGTGAGTAAATGATGAGAGAACTGACAGATAGATAGATTTTTTGGTGAACTATCCCTTTAAGAGTCAATCTTGTTTAAATTGTCCTCACAAATATAGGAAAACCCAAGACTGATTAAAATCTCAAATCCTCTGTAAGGGTTAAGGGCACGATTAGGGTGTAGAACATAAAGTTATCTTAATTTTAAAAAACTTGTGTAATGTTGAAGGTGGCCTGACAACTTTCACAGAATTTGCAAATCCAATGCATTTCTTAGCCATTGATAAAGTGTACTGGGGGGTTGCTAATGTGTTGCTAGGCGGTTGCTTGATGCACTGAGTAAGAGCCCATCCCAAGTGTTTCCCAAAAGCATCTTAAGTCTAAGTGTATAGCAGAAACCATTGGCGCCAATGGTCTCCACGATCATCTTAAGCTTGCAATGCTTTTGGGAAACGCAGCCCTGGTCCCTAAATCTCCGTGGCCCATTTTTATTGGAAATATATAGTATTTTTTCATCTGTCCGCTAAAAATCGTGCACCATTTACGTTCATTCATATCCATAGCAATAGGGAAATTTTCATGCTGATGTTTAATACTTAGGGTTTGAGGTTTAGAAAAATCCCTAATTATAAATCTAAGTAATATTAACATTGATGCTTGCCTTATAGAAAAGCCTTTATTATTATTATTATTATTATTATTATTGTGATAGGGTCAGTTTTAGGTCTGTACGTCTATTAAGAACGAGTGTCGTCTCCTTGCAAACGTCCTGTGAGAGCAGAAAGATTCAAGACCATCATTTCAGCATTATGACTCAGCCACTCTGAGAGAAATTAATAAGACCATAATGAAATGACTGAATGCAAACCCTGATGACTAAGGCATCAGTAAAAGTGATTTTGCTCTTGATGTCTAAAAGTGAAGCCGCAAAGACACTGCACAACCCGACTCCTAATGTAGGCCAAAGAACCTTCGCCGAGGTATACCGTTTCTCTCCATAAATAGGACATTTTCCAGAAGTCAGAAATAATTAGTAGTGCAACCTGATAACTGCGTTATAAACAGGATTTTAGTCATTGCTATTTTTCCGAGCTCTCTGCGATCTACAGAGGCGTTGGCGGATCGAGGTGAAAGTCTGTTAACAAGTTTCAGAAACAAAAAATTCTCAATGGAAAGTAGGAAATGGTAAAATTATGTGCGTCAAGGTGTCAAAATTTCATCGCTGCCTTCGTGTCCAACTGTCCGCCTGCTATTTTTAGAGTCTTAATAATCCACTTCAGCAGATTTGACGGTTTAAACGTTTAATCTTCATGGTTTATCTTCAACTGTACTAGGCAACTGTAGTTTCTCTGAAACCAAAACTATAAGGTTGTCATAAGAAAAAAAAGTTTTCCCCCAAAATTGTGGAACAGATTGTTGTAGTCACAGAAAGTCTTTTAATGTCTGTTGTGCACTTTAACTTGAGACGAGTTTTTGGATGACAAATCATCAAAACATTCATCACATCCAACTTTTGTACACTTACGAAAAAGTACCAAAAATACCAAGGTACACTGATGTTTTTTTGCACACAGTGCAATGGTAGAATCGTGGCTTTTGGACATTTACCATGGTAATACAGTAGCATTCGATTTTGACACACCTAGGAGTGCAGAATAAATACCACGGTATATGGTACCTTTACAGAAAAGTGCTAAAAAAGTGATGGTATCACATGGTTTTACAATGATATTTTTGGGACAAACAGTGTGTTCTTTGGCATACCCACCTGGGCCCGTAGGCACAAAGATTTTTATCTTACCACTACAGCCTTAACATTATCACAGCTGCTTTATGGGACGTCACGACTCCATTGCATGTCTGCAAAATGTAGTAACTTACCCAAAATATTTCACTCATGCTTCAAAACCTTCAGTAGTAATTGTGTCAGTAAACTGGCCAATGCCACAAAAATGTAAGTGTTTTTGTTATCATATGAGCACGTTTGGAGGTTTTTTCACTATGGCAGTCAACCCTGGAAATGTTTGTTATATACAAATTTCATTTTTGTATAAAAAATGATTTTTATAGAGATCGATTTCAACAGTAGGTAAAAGTTTACTGGGAAAAGTCAATACTGTACAATTCTGCAGTACACAGATAGAGGATATGCACATGTAAACAGACAAATCACATTTGCATGTCCATTTTTACACTTGTTAAGTCGTATATAGTGAACAAAAAATTACCACAAAATGTCAAATCTGGAGTGAACATGAAACTAATTGTTCAGAAATTTGAACAACTTGTTTTGAAACAAGAATTGAGCCAAAGTGGTTGAGAAAAACTGTAAAAGCGTTTCACAAAACTGCTAAGAGCAAGTTTTGCTAAGAAATCTTAAATGCAAGAGTAAGCCGAAATTGACCTTGTTGCTATGGATGACGTCACATTTTATGAGGGCACTCTTTTAAATCCCCCAAAGCGATTGGTAGACAGGGAAGCGGAAGTTCCTTATAGAAAGTTAACAGGAAATACAGTATATAACAAATATGATATTTAAGCAATATCACATGAGCAAGAGTGCTATATGGCCCTACATCAGCACTGCCGCAGGCACGAGGCCGCAGGAGAGAGACGGAGCATGTGCAATCACCTGTTGCCACTCCCAAGCAGAGATGCTGTCAGCTTTCTGAGTGGAAAAAATAGCATCCAAGCGGGACAGACAGATTGATAGATAGGACAGACAGACAGATAGACAGATAGATAGATCAGACAGACAGACCGATAGATAGATAGATAGATAGGACAGACAGATAGATAGATCAGACAGACAGATAGATAGACACAGATAGATCAGACAGATAGATCAGACAGATAGACAGATAGATAGACAGACAGACAGACAGGAAGATAGATAGATAGATGATAGATAGACAGACAGACAGATAGACAGACAGATAGATAGATCAGACAGACAGACAGATAGATCTGACAGACAGATAGATAGACAGACAGGAAGATAGATAGATAGATGATAGACAGACAGGAAGATAGATAGACAGACAGATAGATAGACAGACAATTAGATAGATAGAGATAGACAGATCAGACAGATAGATAGAGATAGATAGACAGACAGGAAGATAGATAGACAGACAGATAGATCAGACAGACAGATAGACAGATAGATAGATCAGACAGATAGATAGACAGACAGACAGATAGATAGATCAGACAGATAGATAGACAGACAGACAGATAGATAGATCAGATAGATAGATAGATAGATCAGACAGATAGATAGATAGATAGATAGATAGATAGATAGATCAGACAGATAGATAGATAGATCAGACAGATAGATAGATAGATAGATAGATAGATCAGACAGATAGATAGACAGACAGACAGATAGATAGATAGATCAGACAGATAGACAGACAGATAGATAGACAGACAGATAGATCAGACAGACAGATAGATAGATAGATCAGACAGATAGATAGATAGATAGACAGACAGATAGATCAGACAGATAGACAGACAGATAGATAGATAGATCAGACAGATAGACAGACAGATAGATCAGACAGACAGATAGATAGATAGATCAGACAGATAGATCAGATAGATAGACAGACAGATAGATCAGACAGATAGATCAGACAGATAGATAGATAGATCAGACAGATAGATAGATAGATAGATAGATAGATCAGACAGATAGATAGATAGATAGATAGATAGATAGATAGATAGATCAGACAGATAGACAGACAGATAGATCAGACATATAGATAGATAGACAGATAGATCAGACAGATAGATAGACAGACAGACAGATAGATAGATAGATCAGACAGATAGATCAGATAGATCAGATAGATAGATAGATCAGACAGATAGATCAGATAGATAGATAGATCAGACAGATAGACAGACAGATAGATCAGACAGATAGATAGATAGACAGACAGATAGATCAGACAGATAGATAGACAGACAGACAGATAGATAGATCAGACAGATAGATCAGATAGATAGATAGATCAGACAGATAGATCAGACAGACAGATAGATAGATAGATCAGACAGATAGATCAGACAGACAGATAGATAGATAGATAGATAGATAGATAGATAGATCAGACAGATAGATCAGACAGACAGATAGATAGATAGATCAGACAGATAGATAGATAGATAGACAGATAGATAGATAGATCAGACAGATAGATAGATAGATCAGATAGATAGATAGATAGACAGATAGATAGATAGATCAGATAGATAGATAGATAGATAGATAGATAGATAGACAGATAGATAGATAGATCAGACAGATAGATCAGACAGACAGATAGATAGATAGATCAGATAGATAGATAGATAGATAGATAGATAGACAGACAGATAGATCAGACAGACAGATAGATCAGACAGACAGATAGATCAGACAGATAGATAGATAGATAGATAGACAGATAGATCAGACAGATAGATAGACAGACAGACAGATAGATCAGACAGATAGATCAGATAGATAGATAGATAGATAGATAGATCAGACAGATAGATCAGACAGATAGATCAGACAGACAGATAGATAGATCAGATAGATAGATAGATAGATAGATAGATAGATAGATAGATAGATAGATAGATAGATAGATCAGACAGACAGATAGATCAGACAGATAGATAGATAGATCAGACAGATAGATCAGATAGATAGATAGATAGATAGACAGATAGATAGATAGATAGATAGATAGATAGATAGATAGATAGATAGATAGATAGATAGATAGATAGATACTTTAAGCCTTAAAATGCTGCATGAATTACTCTTAGATAAACATTTTACAAATCCAAAGATTTGGAGTGAAATGCCCCATTATATTCTAAATTGCCATGTTTGGACCTACATGGACAGTCAAAAGTTTGGAATAATGGACAGATTTTGCTGTTTCAGAAGGAAACTGGTAATTTAATTCACTAAAGTGGCGTTCAACTGATCACAATGTATAGTCGGGATATTACTGATGTAAAAAACAGCACAATCACTATTTGAAAAAACATAATTTTTGACTTATCCTCGAGTAATCATGATAAATTGATCATTTGATACTAGAAAATCACTTGCCATTATATCAAACACAGTTGACAGATATTTGGTTCATTAAATGAAGCTGAACGTTGTCTTTGTGTTTGTTTCCGAGTTGCCACAGTGTGCAATAGACTGGCATGTCTTAAGGTACATTACTGTACAAACTTTAGACCTTAAGATGTTTTGTGAATACGGGCCCATATTAACACCTCATCTATTTGGGAGAACATTTAACTCGCTTTTAGCGCCACACAGTGGACGTTTCACCTCAGAACTGCCGCATTATGTGGGAAGGAGCCACGTGACTTCATTATGCAATAATGATGCCAAACACGAATCATTTCAAATATTCCATGGTAAAACCATCGTGTGATATATCTAATGCAATACCATGGTGTATAAATACGGTAATCAATCAAAGTACCCCGGTGATGCCATCTGAAGCCATTATTTTACCCTGGACCCTTTGTTCCTTTTTGTTCATAAATGCTCAACCTAACCAATAAACAAACTCAAGAAACTCTTCTCAGAAACCTCATGTCATTGTGCAGCTGTGTGTGCATCGATGCCCCGCTCTTATAGGAAAATTAGCTTTGAAGTGACTCCCACATAAGGGCCCCTGGACAGAAATTTGTGTCTTGTTTCCTCTAAATCTCTGCGTTTCCATAACAACATGTGTATTATGTTGTTTTCAGAAGCGGTGATCTGTTAACCCCTAAATGCCAAGGAAATGTCACTGGTTTACATATGATAATATAGAGTTAAATAAGTGCGAGACCCCTTTAGTTTTCAGTCAGACGCCAAACCTCTCACACTGTACTGAGCTGGGGCAGATGCACAAACTGGTATGTACCCCAAAATATTAGGTATTTTTTATATGAACGTCTCCTTTGGTGTGTTGTAATGTAAACTGTTGCATTGCTGTACTGGAAATGGATCCTTGTGCGTGGAGGCACTTAAATGTGGCAACACTGCAATGACCGACCTTGGTGACAACTGATAAAATATCAGATATTTAGACGTGCGTACATGTCCGTGCATTTCTTCATTTTCTTCCTTAAATTGTTCATTCAGTTTGTTTAGGTGTTAATTGTATATATGAGAGGTGCACTGCTGTGTGGTTGCTGAACAGTTGTGTATTGGTTTACCTGTGGCAAACAGAAAGGACGTGACTTTCTCTTTGAAGTGTCTTAGACACTGAACATGGAATTACCTAAAAGAGGGCAAACCCACGTCACCTTTTGACTTTTTTTATTTGTTTCTTGGTCTTAGCAGGTCTTCCAGCCTTTTTAAGCTGGTAAATGCACTTCTTAAACCAGAAAATCAATCCAGCTGACCATTTGAAAGCAGCTTGGTGGCCAGCTAAGACCAGCAAACCACCTTAGGCTGGACTCAGCAGGTTTTAGGTTTTAGTGCAACTGTCTGCACTTTTTCCGCTTGTGCAAACAACATATTTCTTTTAATTTAATCCAATACATTATATAATTTTACCTAAAGGATCTGTTTTTTTAAGAAGTTCATACGGACACTTTTATGTACACCTCTTAATTTTATTCACATGCTACCGTGACACGAATGTTTAGCGTAGTTTGAATAATACTAGATAGGAAAAGTTTGTCAAGAATATTTTGATGTTGGCTTCACAAAACCTTGACTGAAAATGTAAACTTGTTTTAAAATGTTGAAGTATGACGGTTATACAGACATTACTGTATGACAAAAAAAATCAGCTAGAAATATAGTCAGGCAGACTGTCACATAGATGTTCAGATAAATGCTGACAGACAGACAGACAGACAGACAGACAGACAGACAGACAGACAGACAGACAGACAGACAGACAGACAGACAGACAGACAGACAGACAGATAGATAGATAGATAGATAGATAGATAGATAGATAGATAGATAGATAGATAGATAGACAGACAGACAGACAGACAGACAGACAGACAGACAGACAGACAGACAGACAGACAGACAGACAGACAGACAGACAGATAGATAGATAGATAGACAGACAGACAGACAGACAGACAGATAGATAGATAGATAGATAGATAGATAGATAGATAGATAGATAGATAGATAGATAGATAGATAGACAGACAGACAGACAGACAGACAGACAGACAGACAGACAGACAGACAGACAGACAGACAGACAGACAGACAGACAGGATAGATAGATAGATAGATAGATAGATAGATAGATAGATAGATAGATAGATAGATAGATAGATAGATAGATAGATAGATAGATAGATAGATAGACAGGAAGATAGACAGACAGATAGACAGACAGACAGACAGGAAGAAGATAGATGGATAACCAGAATAATTATTATTATTTTCATATTGCATTATTAACATACACTTTTATCATACATAATTATATATAATTTCAGGGTTAGGAGGATTACTTTTGAAATGTATTCCACTACAGATTACACATTACATGCTGTAAAATGTAATTTGTTACATATTCTGTTAGATTACTCAAGGTCAGTAATCTATTCTAAATACTTTGGATTACTTCTTCAGCACTGGTATATTTTTTTTTTTTTCCACTTGTTTTGATTATAAAAACTCAAAATACACATGTTAAAAATACATTCTCTGAAAAACACAAATATCATATGCAGTTTCTAAAACAAGATCAATCAAACTGATCTCGCTTTAAGGATTTTTAGATATTTTTACAGGAAAACAATACAACAATTATTATCAAGAATATGATTGTTGCCCTAATTTCAAAAATCTTACTAGAAAAAAAGAAATTATGATCTAACATTAATTTTCTTGATAAAAATATGATCATGTCTGGTAACATATGCATGTAAAATGGCTAGAAATAGCATTTTAGCTTAGCGTAAAGCTAACAATTTACACAAGGTTTATTTCTATTACTTCTGCTCCAAACTTACTTCAAACATACTTCTCTGTCTGCTCGTATGAATGTAACACATCATAAGAAAGTGTTTCACCGCTGTTCAAATATACTTTGGATCATTTATATGTATAAATGTTTTCCACCTGAAACTAAATATTAAATGAAACAAATGACAATAAAATGCAAAGTAATCTCTTCAGTAATTAAACTACTTTTAGAATGTAACTGTATTCTAATTACCAATTATTTAAATAACTGTCATGGAATCTTTCAATTCTGTCAAATAATGTTTGAAAATTCTTTGGAATCTTTAGATTCCATTTTCTCAAAAACAACGTTTCATGACAGTGATCAGTTACATGATTAAATCTCAGCAACCATTTGGGATAAATATGAAAAATCACAACATTAGAAAGCTAAATCCTTTCTTTCTACTTCAATGCTTAAAACACGAAATCATCATATTATATAATGCTATATTTATTCAAATTACACCAAGACCAATTTGAACTCAAAATGTTGGAACATGAGCACTCCTCAACTAACATAATTTGCATATTGTTGCAGCTTTGTCCGGCTTTATCAAAGTAATAGGCCGCAAATGTTACCACAGCTAACACCCAAGCCTTCTCATTTGATTTTCATATTTCGTATTGGTTTATAAACGGTGAATGATGCTATCACACTGCCTGACATCTTTTAAGTTTCATCGAAGAAAGTGAAGTCATATGAGTGAATGATGACAGAATGTACATTTTTGGGTGAACTATCCCTTTAATTCTTCAAATAGATTAATACCGCTTTAGCCGTCATATCGAAATCACATTCAGCTAACTCATCATGGCATCTAATGCTCCAAATTGAGAAGTAGGACACAAGGAGCCACACATTCCATAACAAAACACAAACACAGAGTGACTCTATTCCCAGCGTACATACACCCAGACCGGCCGTCCCCCACCCACATCACCCTGTTCTCTTACCGTAATATCTGCAAAATAGACATGCCTCTCTCTCTCGGTCTGAATAAGCCAGAAGACTGATTCACCTGTGTCCTCACACATGCCCCCAATATGAGCCGCTTCCGTCTGTTGTTGACTTCAGCTGGATTTACTCTGGATCCAGAATTGCAGGTTGTTGTGTCTACATGTCTGATGATGCTCTCATGAGAGAAAGTGAAATAGAGAGCACATACAGTCAACTCTCATCCTACAGTGCAATGCAACTTTCGATGCACGGCAAGTCTTTATGCTAATGCACAGAAAAAGGCCCACGTAGAGAGAGAGAGAGAAAAGAAAATTTCAGCAATAAAAAAAGCACTACAACTTCACATTTTACAATCAGATGATTGTGACACACTCCAAAAAAGTTGGGACAGTCGATTGTTTACTACTGTGAAGCATCACCATTTCTTCGAATAACATTGATTAAGTATATGGGCACGGAAGACACAAGTTTGTTAAGTAGCATCCATGTTACTCCAAAATTTGTACGTATTTTTCTGCATTAATGTTGTCCTCTCAGATATCCAAGTTACCCATGCCATGGGTACTGACACACACACACACACACACACACACACACACACATGCCATAACAGACACAGGCTTTTGGACCTGACGCAGATAACAGCTGTTTTTTTACATTTACATTTATGTATTTGGCAGACGCTTTTATCCAAAGTGACTTACAGAGCACTTATTACAGGGACAATCCCCCCCGGAGCAACCTGGAGTTAAGTGCCTTACTCAAGGACACAATGGTGGTGGCTGTGGGGATCAAACCAGCAACCTTCTGATTACCAGCCCTGTGCTCTAGCCCACTACGCCACCACCACTTTTTCCAAAAGCTATTTTAAACGTGGACATTTCCACTGTTCTACTTTCCATCTAAGATGAGACCGAGCCCAGAAAAGCGCCGGCAGCGCTTCTGGACAGTGATGATGTACGGCTTCTCCTTTGCATAGTGAAGTCTTAACTTGCATCTGTGGATGCATCGATGAATAGTGTTGACTAACAAAGTGTAAGTGTATATAAGTGTATGGCTGAGAGTCCGTGTGCTAGAATGACCTGCAGTCCTGTCCTGTCTCCAATTGAGAATGTGTGGCACATTATGAAGTGCACAATATGCCAATGAAGACCCCGTACAATTGTGCAACTGCCGACCTGCCTAATGGATGAATGGGGGAAAATTCCACTTGTTAAACTTAACAAACTTGTGCCTTAAGTGGCCAAATGCTTAATTAGTGTTATTAGAAGAAACGGTTATATTACACATTGGTAAACACTCGATAATGTGAAGATAATGTGCAAACGTTCAAAAAAAATAAAAGGATTTTAAATAAGATTGCTGCTTGTCCATGCAAAACTCACGATGCTAGGATGTTGTGGGTGGTTTAATTTAGTTAAAGATTACTCAATTCAATTTGATGGAATTTTTGAAACTGAAATGAGTAAATCTTAAATAGTCTGCACTTTTTAACCTTGGCGGTTTCAAAGCGCTTTACACTGTGACTCATTCACCCATTCACACACCAATGACGGCAGAGCTGCATGCTAGGTGCTAGCCTGCCATTGGGAGCAACTTGGGGTTCAGTGTCATGCCCAAGGACACATCGGCATGTGGAGTCGTATGGGCCGGGAATCGAACCGCCAACCCTGCGATTAGTGGCCGACCCGCTCGACCACCTGAGCCACAGCCGCCCCAAATGAGCCTAAATATAGGCTCATACATATTTTTTGAGGGCATATACATTCTCTTCATTGGGTCACTGTCATTTAAAGCAGTGATGTTGATGTTTAACAGCTGTATAAATCGTGCCATGCATTACATTCTCCATATGGTTACACTGAAAAACAACCTATAGGATTTACCTAAAAAAACGAGGCAGCAATTTGCACCCACTTTTTAAAAATAATTAAAAGATATTTAGCATGCAATATAGGTCAAGGGTATATTTTAACCAATGTGAATGGATAGTAATTACCCCCCCCCCAAAAAAAATCATCTAGGGTGGTGTTGGGGTTAGGACATCTGCTGACTCACAGGAACAAACAGAGGCACCTTTGTCCAATGGGCATAAATGTCCTTGCCTATTCCTCAAACCCAAATTGTATTTATTTGAAACAAATCCTTTAAATGCATCCCATTGTTTTCCATCAACGGAGAAGGTCTTTATAAACACCTGTATGCATGACTCGTGCACGACTCAAAGCATTTCCAACAAAAACACCAGTAGGACTATCAAAACACTGAAATCACTTAACCAAAAGGTACAATTGCATTGGCTTGTTTTTGTGGATATGCATATTGGAGTATCATGTAAATGCCATAATAAATAGTTCAAATATGAATATAAGTATATTACACAAATAATGATTATGTCCAATTCTTAAATTATTATGAAGGTTTTTATTTGACACATTTTTGTGAAATATCGGAGCACAATCTGAGACATCGTTGAGATAATTTCTGAGCTCTAGAGGAGACACGTGTGAGGTTACTGGATTTTGAGGCATTAATTGAGATATTAAAGAGGTGTCATTTGATATTTGCCTGTAGAATTTTGAAATGGCATGAGAAAATCTGTAATGTTAACATGAAAATGACTGAAACTAAAGACTTTAAAATAATACATTATTTCACTGAAAAGTGTAAGTGGCGTTTTTTGTTGAGATTTTGGCATTTTTGCAAGTGGTTGCACACTTTGAAACTGGATGGTGTGTATTCAGGTTGATTCAGTCTCTCATATTAAATAACATTATGAACTTAAACAGAAACATTTAAATTATACGTTCTATATGAAGCACATCTGTAAAGTTTTTTGGTGTGTGTGTGTGTGTGTGTGCACTAGTAAATGTATATGCATGTACTGCACATTTTAACTTACCGCGGAGACGTAGCACGCGCGGAGACTTCACGCTATTCTCCGCGGCTATGGAAAGCCTCTTGGCTTTCCGTACGCGGCATTCAAGCACAACTCACCACGTGCCCCACTGACAGCAAGAACCACATTATAGCGACCACGAGGAGGTTACCCCATGTCACTCTACCCTCCCTAACAACCGGGCCAATTGGTTGCTTAGGAGACCTGGCTGGAGTCACTCAGCATGCCCTGGATTTGAACTTACGACTCTAGGTGTGATATATACTGTAATTTCAGCATGCATGTGTGACGCACCTGCACATAGCATACATTTCACAACACCAACATTATGCATGTCAAACGCAGCCTGTGGGATCGTTTATAACCCATTTGTCTTAAAAGCACAGTGAAAAATGGTTTAATGAATGTGGAAATGCAGTTAACTTTCACAAAAGTCTGGTTTCACCTCTCTGCAATCCCTGACCTACAGTAATTCTGTTACAGCCTGTGATATTAAAATGATGTGGTTGAAAAGCTTGTTTTAACAGAAAGTGTTCTGTTCAGAATTTAGCTTGGTTTCATCTTATGATGGAAATATAAACATCAGAAACTGACTCAACTTGAAAGATGCTGCGTCTTTGATCAAATTACATTTCAAGGGTGTGTCAGATTTTGCGTTGAGGTGCATTTAAACTTTCAATGGAAACATTGAGATTTCCGCTTTTTAAGGTAAACAATAATTGTTAATCTGGTTCTGTGATCTTGTCATGCCTCAGACACAAATACTGTTTTAGACACAGTTTCCAATACACTGCATCATTTTTGTATAGTTATAAAACTTTGACTTTTGTGAAGTTAGTCATCATAAAAGGTCAAAGTAAAGTAAAAACAAGGGTGAAAATGCTTTTCAAATTAAGTAAAATTTCTTGTTCGAAATATGCTTTGATTTGTACAGTGGGGTCTAAAAGTCAGAGACCACATTGGAAATCTGGGATTCAAAATCCAATTTAAACCTGGAAATAAACAGAAAGTTTTAACATTTTGGAAAACGTAAAACAAAATGAATGAAATAAATAGAAATGATGTGAAAACGTCTTTACGACTTAAAATTAATACAAAATATTTCAAATGAATCAAATTGTAAAATTTCAAATTTTGTAATTATGAATGAGAGGGGATGTGTGTAACTGTATATCCTATCTATCTTTTATAGAGAGTGATGGAGCTGGAAGCTGATGAATCCCCAAACGTTTTCGTGTATGTTGATGAGGCAGGATTCAGCTTGACCAAAGTCAGGAGACGTGGCTGTAATAATGGTCACCGAGCCACGGTTGATGTGCCAGGCCAGCGTGGAGGGAGCATTACAATGTGTGCTGCCATATGTGGGAATGGTGAACTCAGCCACATGCCCATCATTGGGCCCTATAGCACACAACGTCTCCTCAAATTCCTGGAAACTCTTTACAGGGATCCTGAGAATGAGAGGGGGTTGGTAAGAAATGACTTGCCAACGTATGTTATAGTTTGGGACAACGTACGTTTCCATCATTCAAATACAGTCAGGGAATGGTTTGTTGCCCACCCATGTTTTTTGGGGGTTTCTCCCACCATACTCCCCATTCCTAAATCCCATTGAGGAGTTAATTTCTGCATGGAGATGGAAGGTCTATGATCACCGTCCTCACGACCAGTTGTCCTTACTGGGTTAGGACAAAGAGTTTTCCCTCATTGCATTGCAAGGGAGGATACGAGGTGTGATTGAGTAATCACCTTTTGCAGATCATATAGAGTGCTGTGCTGAATGTACCATGTGATGTGAGGATTGTACTTAGTTTTGACAATTGTAAGTTTGTTTCAGTAAATGTGCCAAATCGATTGAGAAAAATCAATTACAAATAGAGTTTGTAAAGTCAATGCATCTGTTTGTCCATCCATCCTGCTGGAGGTAGTAGCAAGTAACAATATCTAACATTTATGATCTAATATTAATAACCTTGTTTAATTAGTTGAATTATTTAATTATTTAATTATTAGCCTTAAGTAATAATTGCTTCTCACTCTCTCAACACTTTTTTGGGGGATTGGATACAATCAGGCTGATCTGTATCACCAGTGCTTAATGAAGTAATATTAGTTTGTGAATTAAAGATTTATGTCACCATACGCATTTCACCTTTGAACCCCCAACACACACACACACACACACACACACACACATATACAGAAACAAACATACACACACACACACACACACACAGACACACATATGCACACACATACACACACACACATACAGAAACAAACATACACACACACACACACACACACACATACAGAAACAAACATACACACACACACACATACAGACACACACATACACACACACACACACATATACAGAAACAAACACACACACACACACACACACATATACAGAAACAAACACACACACACACACACACACATATACAGAAACAAACATACACACACACACACATATACAGAAACAAACATACACACACACACACACACACACACATACAGAAACAAACATACACACACACACACACATAGACACACATATGCACATACAAACACACACACACATATACAGAAACAAACATACACACACACATACACACACACACACACACACACACACACATATACAGAAACAAACATACACACACACACACACATAGACACACATATGCACATACAAACACACACACACATATACAGAAACAAACATACACACACACATACACACACACACACACACACACATATACAGAAACAAACATACACACACACATACACACACACACACACACACACACACACATATACAGAAACAAACATACACACACACAGACACACATATGCACATACAAACACAAACACACACACACACACACATATATACAGAAACAAACATACACACACACATACAGACATACACACACACACACACACACAGACACACACACACACATATACAGAAACAAACATACACAGACACACATATGCACATACACACACACACACATACAGACACACATACACATACACACACAGACATACAGACACACACACATACACACACACACACAGACACACACACACACACACACATACAGACACACATACACACACAAACACATACAGACACACATACACACAAACACATACAGACACACGCACACACACACACATACAGACACACACTCTTTCACACACACACAGACACACACACACACACACATACAGACACACATACACACACAAACACATACAGACACACACTCTTTCACACACACACAGACACACACACACATACACACACAGACATACAGACACACACACACACACACACACATACAGACACACACACAGACACATACACACAGACACACACACGGACACACATTGTGCTTTCCAGGTGAAGGGAAATCATTCAGCTCTTGGCATGACTGAACAAGGAAATTTTTGAGTCATTTAGTTTTCACATGAACACAAATAGTCTTCCATGATCTTCAGAGGTGTCACCGTCTGAGCCGAGGAATCCCCAGCGCAGGCCCTGAGGTCATTATAGGGCCTTCCCATGCCGCGGTGACACTATGGGTATGACATCCGCCAACCGCCGCCCACCACTTCCTGCTCAACATGACCCGAAGCCTTTGATTGGCAGAGAGAGAGGGGTTCTTTCGTTTGCCCACTGTGACATCATTTCCTTTTCTGTGACATGTACGAGTCATCGGGTCTTAATTCAAAACGTGTCATGAAACTGTGGAACTGACCCACCGACACACAAACACAGGAGTGTGCACCGAACACAACCACTGTCACCACATAAACAACATTGTTTATAACCCAGATGCACAATGAGTGTAAAGTTACATTACATCTACTGATTCTTTATTGGCAGTTTTCCCTTCACTCTTCAATCAAACTCATTTATTGAAGAAAAGATGATATATTGTTTAATTAAAGTGTAGTAAAACGAAAAAAACAAACATTGGTAACACTTTAGTAAACTTAATGTTGTTCATTGTTAGTTGATACCTAATGCATTAACTAATGTGAAACCTTATTACAAAGAGCTGCCAAAACATAGTACATACGTGATACGGTGATCAGAATCGTCATGAAAACGACGGGATTAGCGGAAGTTGAATGTCCAGCATTACGGTAAAGTGTCCTGAAAATAGAGCCACAATGCAAAAGTGGTGGTCACAATGCAGTGGTGGTGGTGTAGTGGGCTAAAGCACATAACTGGTAAGCAGAAGGTTGCTGGTTTGATCTCCACAGCCACCACCATTGTGTCTTTGAGTAAGGCACTTAACTCCAGGTTGCTCCGGGGGGATTGTCCCTGTAATAAGTGCACTGTAAGTCGCTTTGGATAAAAGCGTCTGCCAAATGTATAAATGTAAATGCAAAAAATCTCAAAGGTCCTAAAGTAAGTATTTATTTGCTTTATGCAAAACATTGCATTGATTTGGGGTTAAGTACGATCAGGACGTTTTCTCAACGGGTTTCATGAGCGAAATGAATGTCCTGCAGGGTATGGGTGCAAATATTTCATCTCCACCACTCAGGGTTTGGGGTGGGGGGACCACCACTCAGGTTGGGGCGTTTGATCTATTCTCATCTTAGAAGATGAAGAGTACATTTCATTTCCTGTTTTTGCCTATAATCAATATGGTTTGTGTGGGAAGCCGCAAAGAAAAAGCACCTTTTCATATCCACTTTAATTGACGATGCCACACATCAGACACACACACACACACACACACACACACACACACACACGAATCTGCTGCTGATTCAGAATGAGAAGAGGAACTGACAGCATTTTGTAGTTTCCTGCCAAGTGTGCAGAAAGTCTAGGTCAGGTTCACACACACACACACACACACACACACAGAGAAACACACGCAGCATCCGTACACCCCCGCGCACACGCCTCTCGTTTACATCTCTCTCAACTGACAATCATGACGAAGGCCAATGGAAAAGAAAAACTAATTACTCATTGTTCGCTTCCACTTTTCCAATCTCCACAAAGAAGCGGTTTTCCAGCGTCCTCAAGGATTCTTATATAAAGGTGAGTCTGTACCTGCAGACAGAATGAAGGACATCAAACCCAGTGGCGATATAGAAAGCAAAGAGGTGTTGAGTTCACCAGTCAAACATGAAGGCATCTGTGTGTGTTGTTTTTGCAGTGGCGTGCTGGCTTGTAGCGCAAGCAGGGGAGCCACAGGTGATCCTCACGCTGAATAAAGTTATGAATGAAATCAAGAAATTAAACAAGGGAACGGTAAGTCGATGCCCGCTTCACTTTTTGACATCTGAAAGGATTGAATGATATACGGGCCGAGCTTTAATCTGCCTTTTTGTTTTGTCTAAACAAGGTCAACAACAGCATCAAGTTGAACTCGCCCATCACCGGTGAAATCAAGGTAAGAACGCTTTTCATTTTGTGCTGCATCGTTTCACCACACACCAGCAGATAGAAACCGTGCATGGATTGCCACGTCGGTCCAATATTGACCACATAATGAGTCAGGGAATTGGCCTGGCGTGATACAGCTATAGATGCTTTATGTCACTATTAAACAGCCCACCTTGGTTTCCATTCAACGTGAAGGCAGACCAATTAATTTACAAACAAACATTCAAAATATTACCGAACGTGTGGGTGGATTCCATCCAAATAAGCTGCATTTCAATGAACAGAAAGAAGCTTTTTAACAACTTTTAGTCATACTTTTCTTGGCAAACACCAAGTCATTTTGCGCAGGTCACTCGTGAGAAAGTGTGCCTCATTTAGGAGAAATTTCGATGAGTAAAACAACAACAACAGCCGCTCCAGGGGAGTGCGAGAGTAGCAGAAACTGGCCTGTTTCTAAATGCAGTCTTGTCTGAATCACTCACTTCAGTGAAAGGGTAGAGGTCAAATGAATCTCCTAAACATGCTCGATGGGCATATGCATTAAGCACAAGTTCTACTTGGGGTTTTTGCATTGAAAAAAACGTGTTTTGTGCAAGAGCATACATATGAGCAGAAAGGAAATTCAAGTTTTGAGATGCACTGAGATTGTTTTCCCCTTGTGTCAATACTGAGAGGCGACTAAACATGCTCAAGTAGTTCAAATGATAAGTTTGCATATGCATGAACGTTTTTGGCTTGTTTGTTTCAACAGGACTGCTGCATTGCATCTGCCCTGGAATGCTTTAGATCCAATGTGATCTACCTTAACGTCAACGATGCAAACATTAAGAAGTCCCGGAATATAATCCACCACGAGCTGCGCAAATCATTCATTGTAAGTGTTCTTATTTAACATCGTTAATCGTGATTGCAAAACGTAATGTCTCTTACATCTGTACATTGCATGGAAACATACGTGTGTGAATTGCATGTAAATGCATGCATGCTTTTGAATGGACATACAACTTTTATCATTTTAAGTGTTTATTTCTTCTTCATTTTCACAGAAAAATAGTGTGTCCTTTTGCAGTCAGGAAGAGAAACAGGTGAGAAACAAGGCCAAACCGACAATAACACCTGCAATCACATGATTTCAGATGCATTTTAAGAATTGAACTGCACACGGTTCTGATGTGTTTGCATGTCGTTCTGTTTCAGGAATCCCAATGCACACCATGTGACTCCTACCCCACGGTTGACGGTCGAACATATGTGCAGAATTTTCAAACTCTCCTAAATATGGTTAGTTCAAAACTAAATCATTTATATTTGTGTTTTATTAAACTGCAATTTCTCAAACTATTTCTGTATGTAAGTGGGTTAATCCCAAAATCAAAAGAAATGAGAAATTATACTTTGCCCAAAGCAAATGAAGCCTATTTGTTTGCTATTTTCAGGATTGTGACATACTTACAGGATATATATATATTATAAAGTAATATAAATCTGTATATATATATATATATAAATTGTATCTAAAACATATACATATATATATATATTATAAAGTAATATAAATGTGTATATTTATAGTATTTAAAACTTATATATATAGAATTTTTTAGATATAATTATTTTATAATACACAAATATATAAAACAAATATATTTTACACAAATATATAAAATAATATAATATATCAAATATTATTGATATATATATATATATATATATATATATATATATATATATATATATATATATAAAACTATATTACTTTATAATATATATATATATATATATATATATATATATATATATATATATATATATATATATATTACTTTATATATTATAAAGTAATATAAAGTTGTAAATATATATAGAATTTAAAACTTTATTATATATAAAATAATATAAGTTTTATTTTTATATATATTTATATCTACAATTTTAATTGCAAAGTTATATATATATATATATATATACACACAAATATAAAGTTGTAAATTTATATATAGTAATTAATATATATATATATATATATTAGTTTTTAGTAATAATTATTTTATTATATATATATATATATATATATATATATATATATATATATATATATATATATAAAATAATATAAAGTTTTAATTTATATATAACATTATATAACATTATATATTATATATAACATTAAGTTTTAAATACTATAAATATACAACTTTATATTACTTTATAATATATATATATATGTATACCATGATATTTTATTTATATGATAAATGACTAATTACTCTATTACAGTACTAAAAAAAACAATTATTTATTATAATATTAAGAATAATTGGTTTTGCAAAAAAAAAAAAAAAAAACCTCAACAGTAAAACCACTGTATTAAAGTAATAAGAATATGAAGGGTTAAATGTGCTTAATTTTCATAAAAATAATGTCATAATGGAAAAAATCACAATGGTCTTAAAAATAGACTTGATTGATGACTTTTTGAAATATGCCTCTTAAGATTCACCCACAGGGTTTGCTATTGTACCTGAAAGGGAAATAAAGAGTCCTTGCATAGCGTGTTCTGCAAATGAAGATAACGAGCAACATGTAACGACCTACTTTCCTCTCTCTCTCTCTCTCTCTAGATCGTCGCCAGAGTGCAAAAGTCACAAGAATAGAAATAAGGAGAGAGAATGTGTATACGACACTACCCCACCTACCCACGGCAGAGTCTCTGAAACGCTCCACTGCTCCCGGGTCCTGCTAGTCTATTTATTACTTATTTATTGAATATTTCCTTTGTTGTTTTGACTAGGATATCTGTTAAAAGATTTGCTATTTCCATTGATTTGGTTTTAGGAACGAGCAGCACATGTTTAGACCTTCTTTAGGAAGGAAGATTTAATGTTTTTTATGAAAACTTGGTAGATTTGTTAAAGCAACACCTCGTGTTGAGATCATCCAGCACTGTTCATGGAGGGAAACTGCAGGGTGGTTCACCTGATCAAGAATACAAGGGCGTTTAATAAGTATCATGAGATACGCTGAGAATACATTTGAATCTGTCCTGGAAACCACTCATTTACATTATATGCTTATGAATGTATAGCGGATACACACTGATGTCTCATAATGAGATGTACATATTGTATTTTGGATGATATTTATTTGATATTAAAATGATTTTAACATGTTTACACGATGACTGTTATTTTTTATATTTCTGTAACTAACTTGTTATAAGTTAAAAGGGCTGAATATGTTTAATTTAATTGTATAATTTTAGCTATTTTACAATATCAAAACTGCTTTATCAGGAATAGTAGCGTAGCAACGGGTGTGCCAGGGTGTGCCACCACAAACATAAGCTTGCACACCTAAATGTAATTACGGGTTTTGACGCTTAATTATACATTGTAGGGGTGTAAAATGTATCAATATAATGCTGAAATTTCAATGCATTGATTATGTCATTTATTAATCAATTATAAATACAGCTGCTAGCAGCAATTAACAGGGTTCAAGCCTTTTAACGAACTTTCAAGTATGCAAAAAAACAAATTGTTAAATTGCTGAATTTGCAAACTCGTGTTAAATATGACTGATGTCTTGTGTTCAACAATCCTGAAACAGGATAATTGTTATGGTGGTTATTTTTTTACTTTTTATCTGTTATAAAGCCACAAAGGACTCAATTATAGGCTTTTGGATACACTTGGTCAAACCCGCATTATAAATGCAACCCCTAAATAACTAAATAAATAACTGAAGTTCAACTTTTCTATGATAATTATTGACCTTGGGAGTCCTAGATATAGTTCACAATTGCAGGTAACATTGGATAATATACAATCGTTTACACACCATTCATACAGCCATTTTGCTGAAATATGATTGGCTGCTGGTGGCCATGTTTTTTTATTTGTCTGAGTCATATTGTAGAACATGTAAGTATTTGGCCCCTTCAAGAAGCATACACATTTTTAACTTCATTGATAATACAGTTGCGGAGTTATGAGCATTTATTAGTTGTAGCGCCCCCTATAGGCGAATTTAGCATGTATGCAAACTCAAAATGTGTTGTTGTACATGTGTATCAAGTTTTGTAACATTTGGCCTTTTTGTTTGGTAGATATTGGTCAATACACACAAACTGGATGACGCCTGACCAATTCGTTGGCTTATATCTTCGCAACGCCGAATTCCTTTGATAAATTTTTGTCATGAGGGTTCAAAGTAGACACACACCAATTTTTGTGAGAATGGGTTATACGGCCTTGGAGGAGTTCGAAAAAGTATTTTTTTTAGTAAATTAGAATAGCGGAAACATTTTATAAAATGCCATAAAACGAAGATATACGTTTTGTAGGTCTTGGTGCAAGGAATTAGAGAAAAAAATAACTTTGAGATTATTGAACTCGGTTGCAGAGTTATTGGTGAAAACTTAAATGTCCTTTTTATAGCGCCACCTTGTGGTCTATTCTCATAATATTTGGTACACAGCCTCATTCTAACTCTGTCTACAAATATCTCAAGTTTCGTAACGGTCGGACATTCAGATTTGATGTTATTAGCTGCTGAAATTTGATTGGCAGCTGGCGGCCATGTTTTTTTTTTATTTGTCCGACTGATATTGTAGGATATGTTAGCCTTTTGGTCCCTACAAGAGGCATACCAATTTTCAACTTCATTGATCATATGGTAGCAGAGTTATTCGTGCTTTTTAGTTGTAGCGCCCCCTATAGGCAAAATTTGTCACAACTTTGGGTGCATCCTCAGAATGTCCTGTTGTCTATGTTTATCAAGTTTTGTAACATTTGTCCTTTTCGTTTGATAGATATTGGTCAATACGTACAAAATGGACGACGCTTGACCCATTTGTTGGCTTATATCTTTGCAACGCTTCAACAAATGAAAATTCCTTTGATTACTTTTTATCAGGAGGGTTCATAGTAGACACATCCCTATTTTCATGCAAATCAGACATACGGTGTAGGAGGAGTTTGAAAAAGTAGGTTTTTTGAATTATGCAAATTAGCGTGAAAATGTTCACGATGGAAATGAAATCAGAGATATAAACGTTCTTCATCTTGGGCCAAGGACTCCAACAATGTAAGACACTTGAGTGTGCGACAAACGGTTTAGGAGTTATGGGCCAAACGTAAACATGATCACTTTAGCGCCACCTTGAGGCCGATCCGGTAGTATTCTGGGGGAATAACTTCTCTCAAAGTTTCAGCTCTCTATGACTTACGGTTTCGTCTGCACGATCAGTTTTAGGGCAGAATAATAAAAATAATAATAATAATAAAAATCCTTATAATTACAATAGGGTTTCAGCCTTCAGTTAATGCACGACTCATGATTAACTAATGCACGGATAATAATGAGTTAATGCGTGACTCGTGATTAACTAATGCACGGATAATAATGAGTTAACGTATGACTCGTGATTAACTAATGCACGGATAATAATGAGTTAACGTATGACTCGTGATTAACTAATGCACGGATAATAATGAGTTAACGTATGACTCGTGATTAACTAATGCACGGATAATAATGAGTTAACGTATGACTCGTGATTAACTAATGCACTGATAATAATGAGTTAACGTATGACTCGTGATTAACTAATGCACTGATAATAATGAGTTAACGTATGACTCGTGATTAACTAATGCACTGATAATAATGAGTTAACGTATGACTCGTGATTAACTAATGCACAGATAATACTGAGTTAACGTATGACTCGTGATTAACTAATGCACTGATAATAATGAGTTAACGTATGACTCGTGATTAACTAATGCACTGATAATAATGAGTTAACGTATGACTCGTGATTAACTAATGCACGGATAATAATGAGTTAACGTATGACTCGTGATTAACTAATGCACGGATAATAATGAGTTAACGTATGACTCGTGATTAACTAATGCACGGATAATAATGAGTTAACGTATGACTCGTGATTAACTAATGCACGGATAATAATGAGTTAACGTATGACTCGTGATTAACTAATGCACGGATAATAATGAGTTAACGTATGACTCGTGATTAACTAATGCACGGATAATAATGAGTTAACGTATGACTCGTGATTAACTAATGCACTGATAATAATGAGTTAACGTATGACTCGTGATTAACTAATGCACTGATAATAATGAGTTAACGTATGACTCGTGATTAACTAATGCACTGATAATAATGAGTTAACGTATGACTCGTGATTAACTAATGCACTGATAATAATGAGTTAACGTATGACTCGTGATTAACTAATGCACGGATAATAATGAGTTAACGTATGACTCGTGATTAACTAATGCACGGATAATAATGAGTTAACGTATGACTCGTGATTAACTAATGCACGGATAATAATGAGTTAACGTATGACTCGTGATTAACTAATGCACGGATAATAATGAGTTAACGTATGACTCGTGATTAACTAATGCACGGATAATAATGAGTTAACGTATGACTCGTGATTAACTAATGCACGGATAATAATGAGTTAACGTATGACTCGTGATTAACTAATGCACTGATAATAATGAGTTAACGTATGACTCGTGATTAACTAATGCACTGATAATAATGAGTTAACGTATGACTCGTGATTAACTAATGCACTGATAATAATGAGTTAACGTATGACTCGTGATTAACTAATGCACGGATAATAATGAGTTAACGTATGACTCGTGATTAACTAATGCACGGATAATAATGAGTTAACGTATGACTCGTGATTAACTAATGCACGGATAATAATGAGTTAACGTATGACTCGTGATTAACTAATGCACTGATAATAATGAGTTAACGTATGACTCGTGATTAACTAATGCACTGATAATAATGAGTTAACGTATGACTCGTGATTAACTAATGCACTGATAATAATGAGTTAACGTATGACTCGTGATTAACTAATGCACTGATAATAATGAGTTAACGTATGACTCGTGATTAACTAATGCACTGATAATAATGAGTTAACGTATGACTCGTGATTAACTAATGCACAGATAATAATGAGTTAACGTATGACTCGTGATTAACTAATGCACTGATAATAATGAGTTAACGTATGACTCGTGATTAACTAATGCACTGATAATAATGAGTTAACGTATGACTCGTGATTAACTAATGCACAGATAATAATGAGTTAATGTATGACTCATGATTAACTAATGCACTGATAATAATGAGTTAACGTATGACTCGTGATTAACTAATGCACGGATAATAATGAGTTAATGTATGTCGTACGTTAACTCGTTATTATCCGTGCGTTTATTTATTTGCTTTTTAAAATAATTGTTAGAAATAGCCTGGCGGACGGGGTAAAATGGCACACTGGCCTTATACCAACATGATCGCACGGGAAGTCAGCATGCTGTACCCTAGGATCGGCAACAGTGTGCCGACTCACTGACATGCCCTATCTCCCATCGGACATATTTGGAACAACTCAACAACAATCACTTTCCCTCATGGCACGACTGTTAGTGCATTGCATCAGTTGCATGGAAGACCACAGTTCAATCCCCATTCAAACGAGGAAGTGATCACGTTTGAATAAACAATCACGAGCATGATATGGAGGTTGCATTTTTTTATCCCTAACATTGCATTTTGTGTCTAATAGTTCACTGTTTGACAACCTGTTCAGCTGAAAACAATTATTTTTACAACTGGCTTCTGGCGACCTCTCCTGGATATAATTGGATCTCACACTTGTTTCTATGCTCTGAAACACTTACTGTTTTCACCTCTGGAGACAGTGTTTTCAAAATCAGTCAACATGTGGGGCCTGGGTATCTCAGCGAGTATTGATGCTGGCTACCACACCTGGAGTCGCGAGTTTGATTCCAGGGCGTGCAGAGTGACTCCAGCCAGGTCTCCTAAGCAACAAAATTGGCCCGGTTGCTAGGGAGGGTAGAGTCACATGGGGTAACCTCCTTGAGGTTACTATAATGTGGTTCTTGCCCTCGGTGGGGTGCGTTGTGGGCTGTACGTGGATGCTGTGGAGAATAGCGTGGGCCTCCACACGTTTACATTTATGGGAGGAAACATTATGTAGAAAACGTACTTCTTCTGCATGAACCCGATCTGGTGCAGTTTCCTGTGTTATTTACATAAGCTAAATATATCAGTAATGAAATCTTAATTTATTACATATTATATTTTAATGGGGATATTATTTATTACAGCTGACAGTTACGTTAACAAACAAGGTTTGAACATCAATCGTAATGAGATAAAACTTAAATTCACGGCTTTTTAACACTTATGTGAACAAACCTGACGGCTGTTTATTGGATCAATTTAGGTAAACGTCATATTGTGACTATGCATCACTTTACAGAGAGTTTACAACCTACTAGTTAAGCCTTACCTTAAGAACAGATGGTGCAACCAAATTAAGCACCGACTTAATTACAAACTAACTAGAAGTTACTAAGCCCTTGGTGTGAACTTTATGTCCCAATTTACGTGAGAACTTACGCACGGCTGGTGCAACCCTGCCAGTTGAACTGCGATGCACCTCATTGATCTCTGCCTGCATCACCTTTGTCTATTGATGGACTAAACTCTTAAAGATATACATAGACTATCAATTAATTGCCAACAAATCCCTTCATCAGCCAACTAACAAAGTACAATGCAACTAGGTGAACTTCTGCAGTTAATCCAGGATGGACATCAAAGTTATTAGTCATTAATCTTACAGTTCATACCAGGGCCGGAGCCAGGAGTTTTTCACAGGGGTGGCCGGGTAAGGGCCAGCAATCTGTCTGTGGTGGCACAGAAGTTTGAGCAGTACATGTTAAGTCTTGTGCTCAAAAACGGCAATTGCGAATGGGGTGGTCAATGGGGTGGTCAATGGGGTGGTCAATGGGGTGGCCAGGCTTCAGTCCATGGTGGCCACGGCCACCCCCTAGCTCCACCACTGGTTCATATATATAAATGTTTTAACACTTACTTAGTTTACTAATCTTAAACCATGACTTGCACTGCACATAACTAACTAATATTGGCATTCTTGGTTTCTCCAAGGATATTTTTAAAACAGCATCTAACACTATTTGCACTTAGTGTAAATAGCCTATGCTTTTGGTGTTGTTGTTGTTGTTGGACTGACATATTCAAGCCATTTAAAATGTGACTACAGCACTGAGTGAAGGTTTTCTCGCATCCCAAATAATATAATGGCGGCCTCTGTTGGTGAAACAGTGCCAATGTCTGTTTTTGTATGAACGAAACGCAGGAAACTGGTTTCAGGCAGGCTTCCAAGGCACTTTAACATCATGTCTGACAGGCAAGGTACAAACTAGCAAATAGTTAATGACAACAATGTTTTTTTTAATCTGTACAAATGGAAACTAAAGTCTTCAGTCAAACCAAATCAAAGCAAGTGCAGCAAGTTTGCTAACCATAAAAAAAGTTTTCAAAGACTGTTTTGAACATCAAACAAACTGGTACTCTGTTTGTAGTCATGGATTGGTCTGTTGGCATGGATTAAAGTCTGATTGCTTGAGAAATGTGGCTGGCAGAAGATGACTGGGAACCATCCATTCACTTTTCGTCATACTTCCATGCTCAGGGTTCTGATGTGGCCGGTGGTGAACATTTACATGATGAATCACATGCTTTTTTATGTGTGAGTGTTTTTGGTCTTGTAGTTGTTGATGCAACTGGGTGCAACTGGGCTTGAAGCCCGGTTTTGGATAATCAAGAAATCTGCTGAGAACTCACAAATTTACTGAAAATTTAGCAGTGTAATAAATATTGCAAGTATGTTTTCTCTATCTGTTCCAGAGAAATGGCTATAAATGTCAAGCTTGAGTCAGATCCATGCCACTTGATGTATAGTGGACGGCAGAGTGTTATTATAATAAACATCAGACGTCAGAGAAACTAGGCACAAACATTTGGTTGTAGCCAACCAGCCCCAGAAACTGTTTCACCTCCTTTTTGGTCTTGGGTGCTGGGCATACCTCGATCACTGCGGTTATGTTAATTTGTAGATGCACCTGTCCATGGCCCAAGTGTAACCACACTTGGGCCGAAATTACACCCACCCAATTGCACACTTCTTCAGGTTGGCTGTGAGCCCCACCTGTCACCGCAATCTCAGGACAGCTTTCAGATGTTGCATGTGCTGCAGTCAATCATTACTATAATATATACTATATTAATATATGAAGATATCATCTAGATAAGCGTCGGCATATGCCGTATGTGGTCTGAGAATTTTCTCCATGAGATGCTGGAACTTGGCAAAGGCACCATACAAACCAAATGGAAGGGTCACGAATTAGTGTAAACCGGACGGTGTGGAAAACGCCATTTTTTTGGGGGGGAGATTGGCGTTAAGGGGATCTGCCAATAACCCTTTGCTAAATCCAGTGTTGAATAAACTTGAGCCGCACCCAACCGATCGAGCAATTCATCAATCCGGGGCATTGGGTATGCATCAAATTTGGACACAGCATTCACTTTTCAATAGTCCACACAGAATCGGACCATCCCATTGCTCTTAGGTACCAGAACCACGTGGCTGGTCCAGTCGCTGTTTGACTCTTCTATTACGCCTATCTCAAGCATTGCCTCTAATTATTCCTGAATGACCTTTCTTTTGTGTTCAGGAAGGCAATACGAACCACCACCACCGGGCTGGTCTTGATATGGTGTTATTTGAGGTTCATGTGAGGCGAGAACGAATTCTGCTTGTAACTTGCCATGTATGTAAGCTGCGATGGTGAGAGGTCATCTCCACATGGGACCGGGGTGAACCGATTAGTTTTGAGCGTCAACTCTGGCCCGAGCTCCGCCCTCTCGAGGACTACCGTCGCCAACGCCACAGGGACAGCCTCCCTCCAAGCTTTTAGGAGATAGAGGTGGTAAACTTGACATGCCCCACACCTATCCATTCGACTAGATTCGAGATCTCCGACTAACTGTGTGACCTCAAAGGGCCCTTGCCACTTGGCGAGATATCTAGAGCTTGAGGTGGGCAGTAATACAAGCACTCTATCTCCCGGTGCGAGTTTCCCTGTCAAACAGCCGGCTTTGGCCTTCCTCAGCTTGGAGCAAATTCCCCTGTGGTAATTGACCCAAAGTGTGGAGTTGCTTTAAGATCAAGAATGTACTGAATTTAGTTTTTACTCTTTGAAGGTCCCTCCTCCCAAGCTTCCTGTATGATGTCGAGCACACCATGCGGTCGATGCCCACACAGTAGCTCGAATGGGGAAAACCCTGTGGAGGCTTCAGGGACCTCTTGCACTGCAAATAACAAGGGTTTGAGCAATTTATCCCAATTTCTAGCATCCTCGTGTACAAATTTACGAATCATATTGTGGCAGCGGGGGCGTGGTCAAGCGCCCGTCCGGAGAGGGGGAGCGGTAAGGGCGCTTGCACCTGAGGTAAAATATGTCTAACACCTGTCTCTAATTTCAGTGAGCACGGGGAGAGCGGCATATAAGAGCCACAACACCGCCAGTCGGGGAGAAATGCCAGTCCAGCGTTGGCAGCCTCATTTAAAAATAGAGCAACCCTGTAAAAGATTTTGTGTTCAACTTTGTGTTATCCCGTTTAAGAAATTAAAGAAACCTTTCCTTTGAGTTTTCCAGCCTGTCATCGTGTCCTTCTTCCCCTGTCCAGTCTAGTCTAGTGTAACACTAGACTAGACTGGACAGGGGAAGAAGGACACGATGTAACACTAGACTAGACAGGGGAAGAAGGACACGATGACAGGCTGGAAAACTCAAAAATAATAGTTTTGTCATGCGATGCCTTCGTTTAACACCAAGACAAGCTGATATTTCAAGATTAAAAGCGCAGCTCCAACTTAAAACAGCCGCTGTGGTAAGTTTTGGCTCTAATGCTAACGCAGGCCTTTCTGTGTAACGTAATGGTAATTTTCAGGGTGATTCTGTAAGTGGGTTCTTATGACATCATATTTTAAGTGTACATTTTTAAATCAATGTGCTTTGTCCCACGTCCCGCATGTCATTTCTCCCACACCCTCGTGGGGGTACTGGAAAACATTGCAGCTACTTTAGGCAGTTTAACTGTATACATCCATGTAACCATCAAAGTTAAGTGTAAATTAATGTATTTTGCTCAGCTGTTCATATGATCAACAACGGAGCGTGAACAGACAGCATTTCTGCACGTGCACAGCGAGGTGTGAGATGTGGCTCCTATGTCCGCAATCGTTCACTCATTCACTATTTCCTATATAGTGAATGGCAGTTCGTGCACTATATCTCAGCAGTAAATGAACGAAATGAGTGAGTGAATTCAGACGATGACGTATAAACAGAGATTTGGAGCTCTGGAAACAACGAAGCAGTTCAAGTAAGACTTATTTGCTGTCTCACACGGCACACTCTTGGCTACTTGGGCTCTTTACTCAAATGAAAACACTCTCTGAACCTAAACTCAAAAACAGGCTCTAAATTGCATACACTCTCAGAATATCTCATGCCACACACTGGTGCCTATCTCCCTCCTCTATGGCATGTCTTGACTGCTTTTTGAGATCTCTCCTCGCTCCCTCTCTATCACTGTAACTAGAAACAGTTATGAGAAATTACATCAACCAGTTTGACGAGCTACACCACTCCCTCTCTCCCTCAAACAGACACATGACCACACCCCCATCCCCACAGAGAAGTTTATTTGTAGCATGTTGTTGCTCACAATGACATCAAAGTGATGTAATTGTTTTGTTTACAAAACGTGTCCGAACGTGGAGTGTGTGTGGAACATTTTCAAACTTGTATCAATGCTACATTAACGATCTTGGACCACTTCGCAGTGGCACCATCTGTCCATCTTACGGGACAAATCGCATCACGTAGTCTTTTGATTTGATTTCGGCAAATCAACTCAGCATCTATCGACAGCACCTAGCTCTGACTCTAGAGGTAGTATGACTAGATTCACTACTTGCGACTGCCACCTGCAATGCATCGATGTGTCCTTCAGGATTAAGTACTGTAAATGTTATATCACCCCCTTGTGACCTCCCAAAGCTATTCCTCCAGACTACATGAAACGAAAGGCTAACTGAGAGTGAATTAGAAAAGCACACTTTAACACTTTATAGCAGTAGGGAAGGAGAACATAGGGAAGTGGGTTTTCCAGGATCAGGTGAGACTTTTAATCAGCCACTTCAGTGCTTTACAACTTCACAAACTCATCAGCATCTCACCGCGTCTTCGGAGCCATTGGGAGAATGCAAACGGGTGGTTGGTCTTCCCCAGCTTCAGGGTTTGCTCCGGACTCCGACCTACCTGCTGCAGGACGCGCCCTTCAAGTCGTCGTAGGCCAGGAGGTTAGCTGCCGGCAGTTGTTGGGCAGCGAGCTGGGCTTCCCTGGACAGCAATGGGAGGAGCCTGGCCACCCAATGGTCACGCGGCCAGCCCCAAATCCCTGTGGTCCTCTCAAACAGGTCGATGAAGGCTTTGGCGTCATCATCCGCGCCCATCTTCAGGAGCGTGGGTGGGGGCAGGGGGCTGCGGCTGTCCGGGGTCATGGCCGGGGCTTTCTCCTGGCCGAGGAGGCTCCGGATTACATGACGGTCCTCTGTTTGAGCCTGCAAGATCTCGAAGAACCAGCGATCCTGTTCCTGGCGGAGCTCAAGCAGGGCTTGCTGTTGGTTCCGATGCAGGCTGGCGAGGGACTGGAGGATCTTGGTCAGCTGGGAGGGCTCCATGGCACATACTTCGACTTATCCCGGGTTTTGGCAACAGTGTAACACTTTATAGCAGAAGGGAAGGAGAACACAGGGAAGCGGGTTTTCCAGGCTCAGGTGATACTTTTAATCAGCCACTTTACAACTTCACAAACTCATCAGTTTCACAGACACAATAGCTTAAACGCAACAGCTTCAGAAGCACCGTGGCCTTCCTTGTGCCAGTCTCTCTCTCCTCTCTGCTGGTGGCATGGTAGTTTATATGCCGCTCTCCCCATTCTCACTGGAATTAGAAACAGATGTTAAACATAATCTAGCTCAGGTGCTAGTGCCCTTACTGCTTTCTCTCTCCGGATGGACGCTTGACCACACCTCCGCTGCCACACACACAAATTAGGTTTCTAATTTATATGTTGGCTAATGTTACAATATTAGTGCCTTAAAAATGTGTCGCGAAAGTAATGTGCCGTTTAAAAATCGATGTATTGATATTTTTATTACATCCCTATTTACAACGCACACAAGAACCAATGGCATTAATTATGTAAAATCAGGCGCATTGTCTCAATATTTGAGTGCGATTGTGAATGAGATTTCAGAGTTTCGGCTGAGGGAAAGATTATCAGTGAATAACATCATAAGGCGTATAATTACTTTTGTGGCGCTTTGTGCTTTTTGAAGTTTGACAGTCATGGTCACTCCTATGAATGTTGTTGTAAGGAAAAGAGCAGTGTTACTGTGTCCCAGAGAATAAATAACAGCGAGCAGGTTTGGAACAACTTGAGCGAGAGTAAATAATGCATGAAATTACAGAATTTACATCACTTCAGTGTAATTATTTAATTAGGTCATGCAATTGTTGCATACATGCAGCAGTCACATAGGGACTTGTGAGTCTTTGATAATACATTAGAAAGCACATTAGTGGTAAACAGCAGACATCAGGCCCTGTAAAAGTTCCTTTGAAAAATGTCCCACACACTCTGACATTTTGTGCTTACTACACAGTTTGTTTACACAAGCTTTGACTACAAAGCACCTTGAGGTTACAGCAAGGTAAAATCTTTTGTGGTCACAAACTAAAGCTAAAAACTCACAAATAAACAAAGAAGAAAAGCATAGCTCTTTAAAAACACTTTAATTGCAGACTCATGAGTTGTAGTCAGCCACAAATTTTCAAAGTGTATCAGCTGCGAAAGGCATCTCTCAGCAGGTGTCTGTGTGTTTTCAAAGGTTAATAAACAGCCGTGTGTGAATTCCAACTGGGGGATTTCAGGTGGACAGCCACAAAATACTTCAACACTGCAACATATTGACAATAATGAAAAACATTTGCCACCAAACAGCATACAACAACATATAAACAACTCTCAACAACATATAAACAACTCTCAACAACATACAAACTTTTATATCTATCTATCTATCTATCTATCTATCTGTCTGTCTATCTGATTTGTTATCTATCTATCTATCTATCTATCTGTCTATCTGATTTGTTATCTATCTATCTATCTATCTATCTATCTATCTATCTATCTGTCTATCTGATTTGTTATCTATCTATCTATCTATCTATCTATCTACCTATCTGTCTGATTTGTTATCTATCTATCTATCTATCTATCTATCTATCTATCTATCTATCTATCTGTTTGTCTGTCTGTCTGTCTATCTGATTTGTTATCTGTCTGTCTGTCTGTCTACCTACCTACCTGTCTCTATCTATCTATCTATCTATCTATCTATCTATCTATCTATCTATCTATCTATCTGTCTGTCTGTATGTCTGTCCTGTCAGTCTTTTATATCTACATATCGGCCAGTCAGTCAGTCTGATGAATCTCTATTTCTGCTGAGGTACACAGATGGTTGGGTCAGAATTTGTACCAACAGTATGAATCCATGGACCAAACCTCCCTCGTGTCAACAGTCCAGGCTGGTTGTGGTGGTGAAATGGTTCTTGGCACACTTTGGGCCAGTTAATACCAATCGATCATCACTTGAATGCCACAGTTTATTTGAGTATTGTTGCTGACCATGTGTATCCCTTCATGGCCACAATTTACCCATCGTCTAATGGCTTCTTCCAGCATGATAATGCAACATATCACAAAGCAAAAGTTGTCTCAAAATAGTTTCATGAACATGACAATGAGTCCACTGATCTTCAGTGGCCTTCCCAGGCACCAGATCTGAATTCAATGGAACACTTTTGGGATTATGTAGAATGGGAGATTTGCAGCATGGACGTGCAGCTGACAAATCTGCAGAAATAGCGTGATGCAATCATGTCAACATGGTCTAGATGTGTGCCACATAGAATTTAGGCTGTTTTGAAGGCAAATGATAGTTCACCCAGAAACGAAAATTCCCTCATGATTTATTCACCCTCCTAGCATCCCAGATGTGTATGGCATCATAAGAGGTTTAGAAGAATCTGTAGGTCCTCACAATGCAAGTAAATGGGTGCCAAAACTTTGAAGCTCCAAAATCCACATAAAGGGAGCATAAAAGTAATCCATATGACTCCAGTGGCTAAATCCATATCTTCAGACATGATATGATAGGTGTGGGTGAGAAACAGATACATTTTTGTCACAGGTCATTTTTTAATCACAAATGTCCCTACCTGCCCAGTAGGGGGCGATATGAACAAAGACTGTTAATCACCAAAAACATAAGAAGAAGAAGAATGGGAAAGTGAATCTGAAGTGGAGATTGACTGAGCAGGGAGGAGAATTTAAAGTAAAAAAATACTTAAATATTGATTTGTTTGTGTCGTCTGGAGTACTTTTATGCTGCCCATATGTGGATTTAGGAGCTTCAACATTTTTAAACCCATTTACTTACATTTTATGGACCTACAGAGCTGAAATATTCTTCTAAAAATCTCTGTTAGTGTTCAGCAGATGAAAGAAAGTGTCACGTTCCCATTGGTCTCTCCATCTCCAGCCATCATCCGGTCCAACTCACTCCACTCCAATCAGCCACACCTGTTCCCAATCACCTCATCAAGGACACTTATACTAACCTCATTCACTCAGTCTGGATCGAATCTTGCCTCATTGCACTGTTAACATCCCCTTTATGTTCGTTGTTGTAGTTGTTCTTCTTCATTTTGCCTTCCAACGTTATTCGTCTTTGTTTTGCCTTTAATAGTGCTCAGTGTTTTCTTTGTATTTTTGTACAACGTTGTTGGCTAATGAGGTAGACTTTAATGACGTGGCTCTTCAGGACCTTTTTCGCTGTGGACTACACGAGCCCGTCAAATCCCTTATGCCTCATGGCCAAATCATCAGGACTCTGGCCCAATTCATTGCTGTCACTGATTAGATCAGACTTCACTGTGGGAGCGATGGAGGATTCCAGCACTCCTTCAGTGTCTTCCATGCCAGAGTTCACTGTTACTCCAGCAAGGGGGCCACGAGCAAGCACCCATGCCTGCCACGGTCCACGAGCCAGCAACCCCGCCGGCCATGTTCCAGGAGCCAGTGCCCACGCCTGCCTCATCCATCCCAGAGCCAGCACTTGGAGCCTTGTTTGTCTAAGAGCTAGTGCCAGAGACATCTGCATCCCCAACTGCCCTGACCTCTGAGTCTCCACCTTCTGATCCTCAGCCTGCTCCTCTTCTTGCGTCTCCGGCCGCTCCTCCTCCTCCTCCTGAGACTTCTGCGGCTCTGTCCGCTTCTCCTGCTGCTCCACCTCCTGAGCCTCCATCCCCTGAGCATCCTGCGGCTTCATCCACTCCTCCTCCTGAGACTCCTGCAGCTCCATCCGCTCCGCCTCCTGAGTCTCATACTGCTCTGCCCCCTGCGGCTCTGCTTCCTGAGTCATATACTGCTCTGCCCCCTCACTGATTGGATCAGACTTCACTGTGGGAGCGATGGAGGATTCCAGCACTCCTTCAGTGTCTTCCATGCCAGAGTTCACTGTTACTCCAGCAAGAAGGCCAAGAGCCAGCACCCATGCCTGCCACGGTCCTCGAGCCAGCACACCCGCCGGCTACGCTCCCTGAAATTCCAAAATGCCACTCTGCCTCATTGGGTCCTGCTCCACAGCCCACAAATGCCTTGTCGGTCCTGCTCCACATCCCACGAATGCCTTGTGGGACCCTGTTCCACAGCCCAGGCCTACAAACCACGCTCCCTTCCTGGAGCCGCTTCACTGGGCACCGGACTCCATTCCCACCTTTGGGCTGCCCCCCTTGGTTTCCCAAGGGTTTCCGGGTTCAATTCAAGTTAAGCTCAATCGACAGAATTTGTGGCATAATATTGATTACCACAAAAATGTATTTCTTAAAAAAATAAAAAAAGGCCAAAACAAACAATATGCATGTTAACATGATTTTAGTGTGATCAAATCGCTAACTGTTTTCTGTGCACAGTTATAGGAAATTTTACAACTTCAGTTGTAAGTCAGTCCACTGTCGGCCATCTTTGGAACGCTCTCGGGAGGTTATTTCCAGTCATGACAGGGCAGCTCCTATCTAATTGAATGAGGGGACGCTGAAATCTCAAAAACGGTTGGTCAAGATTACGATCAAAGAACATATTTCAAATCAGCAATAAAATTGTATAATATTGGAATAATAAATTGTGCTTCTTTAGCTCATATTACGCTAAAACACCAAATTTTATGGCTTGTATAGATAATGCACATGTGTGTTAGTGAGTTGATTGACAGGTGATGTCTGTATCTAAAAGGTGATTGGCTATTTTACCTGTAAGCCCGGATATCCTGTCTGTATCCGTTGGCCAATGGGCGCTAGAGCTTCTTGGTTGGGCATTCCAATTTCTCCAATTAATTTAAATAGAAGTGGCCCGTCTCTGCTAAACAGTCTTCGGTTTTAACAGAATAATGAATGTAAGTGCTTTTATAAGATTATTAGCTGCACATTTCTGTCTTTAACTCTCTAAAAATTGGGCCCATTGACTTCCATTGTAAGTATCACACTGGAAATCAGCGTTATGCCCCAAAAGCTGCCGATTGAGCTTAACTTTTTTGAACCCAGAATATTACTTTAATGGATGCCTTATTGATAATCTAGAGTCAAAGTATGCAGGTTGCACAGAGTATATATTCTTTTCCTTTTAATGCACGTTCATTTCCCAATCTAAACTGCAAAAAAACGCCCTCCCCCAGGGAAAGGGGGGGGGGGGGGGGGGGTACATCATGCCGGGGGCATCCTATGTGTGTGTGTTTGTGCCTCCTCCTTACCCTTGTTCCCTTTATAATTGACTAAAAAGTATTTTGTAGATTTCTCATTTTATACTATTATTTCTCAACATCTGATCTTTTCTACCACTATTAAATTCACGTTTTAATCATGATTATAAATCGACCATATGAACAATTGCGCAACTAACAATTTGCCCTCTCCCTCCGTCCTTGCCATTATGCCACAGTTCTGGTAGTTCACCCTGACGCAGTTGTGTGGGATTTATTTTGAGGAGAATGTTTCATAAATGAGTACTGTCACTGTTTCTGCCCACAACCCAGTTTTGCTTGGTCACACCTGAGACCCTCACAAGTGGCTTTAGAGCCTCCTGCCAACCCAATTCTAATTAAAAACTGCTTTCCAACACCCTGACGTCAGATTCGGCATTCAAATTCTGTCTAATGTGAAATTATTAATAAACGACAATAAATAAATAAAAGAAAATGATGATTTTTAACAAGCACATACATATACATGTTTTCAAGCAGATATTCCCTAAAGAATGAGATCACAGATGAGATCTCTCCATGGTATCTCCGAGACAGCAATGAGATTTTTGCTTTAGTCTCCTACTTCTCAATCTTTTCCCCTTCGAATAACACCCCATTAATCTCACATTTGTCTCCTCTAGAGTTTCGGAAGAGATCTCAACATTGTTTTAAATTGTGCTGAGATTTGTCACTGTACATTAAGTCAAGCTTAATGTATAACCAATAGCTTCATTTGTGTCTATTTTTATTTCTCAAAGAAGACATTTGATGCTTAAGTGATTTCGGGCCGATGAATGTTCTCTTTGAGTGAGGAAACCCAAAACAACACTACAGAAATAAACCTTGCTTTTAATAAAACGTCCACAATGCTTGTCACAGTCACGGCTATTTAGAGGACGATAAAATAGCATTGATAGTTTGTTGCTTTATCAAGTTAAGGCAGAATGTAAGAGGGGTTTTCCACTTTTTAGGGGAAATCTTAGTGGGTTCCTGATACTAATAAGTGAAGATTGCTCAAGATAAAGATCAGAGTGAAATCACACATACACACACATAAAAATGGAACCTTCGGGTGCTGATCGACACTTTCTCCATGACAACAACAGAACACACTAGCAACCACATATCAACTCACTAAAACCACTCAACAACCGCATAGCAATGCCCTGGCAACCGCCAGATTAAAATGGCTTTCATAGCACCTGATCTTTATTACACATCTTACGCACAGCTTACTCCATTAGCTATTGATATATACACATTAATATCCCACCTAGGGTTGCCACAATACCAACATTTCAGTAATCTGTACCTTTACCAATTCAATTTCACAATTCTCGAGACCACTTTCAATGCCACAGCAAAAATATGCTAATATGGTAAAATGTGCCATTGAACATACAAGATCAATTTCAATGTAAATAATAATAATAATAATAATAATAATAATAATAATAATAATATAAATGTAGTGAATGCATCTTTTATTTTGAAGTGAGCTTTTATTTTGATGTGAGCTTTTATTTTGAATGCAGCTTTTATTTTGAACTGACTGACTTACAACTGAAGTTGTAAAATTTCCTATATCTTTGCACAGAAAACAGTTAGCGATTTGATCACACTAAAATCATGTTAACATGCATATTGCTTGTTTTGGCCTTTTTTTATATTTTAAAGAAATACATTTTTGTGGTAATCAATATTATGCCACAAATTCTGTCGATTGAGCTTAACTTGAATTGAACCCGGAAACCCTTGGGAAACCAAGGGGGGCAGCCCAAAGGTGGGAATGGGGTCCGGTGCCCAGGGAAGCGGCTCCAGGAAGGGAGCGTGGTTTGTAGGCCTGGGCTGTGGAACAGGGCCCCACAAGGCATACGTGGGCTGTGGAGCAGGACCGACAAGGCATTTGTGGGCTGTGGAGCAGGACCCAATGAGGCAGAGTGGCATTTTGGAATTTCAGGGAGCGTAGCCGGCGGGGGTGCTGGCTCGATGACCGTGGCAGGCATGGGTGCTGGCTCTTGGCCTCCTTGCTGGAGTAACAGTGAACTCTGGCATGGAAGACACTGAAGGAGTGCTGGAATCCTCCATCGCTCCCACAGTGAAGTCTGATCAGTGAGGGGGCAGAGCAGTATATGACTCAGGAAGCAGAGCCGCAGGGGGCAGAGCAGTATGAGACTCAGGAGGCGGAGGGGATGGAGCTGCAGGAGTCTCAGGAGGAGGAGTGGCTAGAGCACAGGGCTGCTAAACAGAAGGTCGCTGGTTCGAACCCCATGGCCACTACCATTGTACCTTTGAGTAAGGCACTTAACTCCAGGTTGCTCCGGGGGGGGATTGTCCCTGTAATAAGTGCTCTGTAAGTCGCTTTGGATAAAAGCGTCTGCCAAATGCATAAATGTAAAAGTAAATGTAAAATAAAAGCTGCATTCAAAATAAAAGATACATTCAAAATAAAAGCTCACATCAAAATAAAAGATGCATTCAAAATAAAAGCTCACATCAAAATAAAAGATGCATTCAAAATAAAAGCTCACATCATAATAAAAGCTCACATCAAAATAAAAGATGCATTCAAAATAATAATAATAATAATAATAATAATAATAATATAAATGTAGTGAATGCATCTTTTATTTTGAATGCATCTTTTATTTTGATGTGAGCTTTTATTTTGAATGCAGCTTTTCATTTTTATCTATTTTATCTCCTACACATTCCTAACCTTAAAACAATTACACTAATGCAAAAATTTGTATGACTATCTTTGGGGTTTGGAATCAGACTAATTTTGCCCCACTTTCACACTAAAAAAACTAAAACAAGAAAAAAACTCCTCTTACGATTGCATTGCGACATGCTAAAATGTTCAATGATTCATTGGAGAGTAAAAGGGGGAATTTATTGAAGCAGAGCCATTAAAACACAAAACTAAGGTTATTATAAAGCTGTCCCGCACCTGTGCGTGTGTGTGTCTTTTGGTTAAGTTTATAATTAAAATATTATTTATATTATCAAGCCGGTTCTCGCCTCCTCTTTTCCCTTTAACCCCCTTTACACTGGTGCCGAAACCCGGAAAGGAGGAGGGATGCGCCGTAGTGGAGTTCTCGCCGCTACCATCCATCCGAAAAGAGCAGCCGTGGCCATCCGCTGGAGGACGGAGGAGCCCGGCCACCTGGAAGCGGAGGAACGGCCGCCGACCACGAGGGGAGGGGCTCCCAACCAACTGCCTGGAGCGGTGACCGCTTCCAGGGGTGCGGAGACCCCTACCGTCCACTAAAAACATGGTGGGTCATTTCCGTGCACCAGGGGCTGTAGGACTGCCTCCGATCCATGAGGGAAGCGCGGCAGTCGTCCGCTAGAGGGTTGGAGGAGTGGCTGAGTAGGTGTTTATTTATCTTCTCACTCCCTCCCGCTGCGTGTTGGCCAGGGAAAGGGGAGGGTGCACATCACTGTGGCAATGGGGCAGTAGTGATCCAACCATATAATGAACCCGTTTTAATGAGAAGGAAGCTTGTGTTTGGCTACAGGATACCGTGAAAACAGTGTTCAAGTACATCTAATGTTTTCTGACACCACATTCATTTCTTTACACCGCTAGTGTGATATACTCAAACAGATAATAGACAAAACACACACTTTAGTAATAGAGTTTCAAGTTTAATTTGGTTATACAAAATAATTTTTTTGTGGTAATAAATATTATGCCACAAATGCTGTCGATCCATTCAACCCGGAAGCTTAATCCTAAATGCCACAAATTCGATCATGAAACAAAGTTTCACGTGTTCATTAGGCATGACATGTCACAACACTTGTGTGGAGATAACAAATACAATATATGGCTAATAACCAAACAAAATAAATATCCATCCATCCATCCATCCATCCATCCATCCATCCATCCGTCCGTCTTCAACCGCTTATCCGAAGTCGGGTCGCGGGGGCAGCAGCTCCAGCAGGGGGGCCCCAAACCAGGGGGCATCCTTACCAGATGCCCAAACCACCTCAACTGACTCCTTTCCACGCAAAGGAGCAGCGGCTCTACTCCGAGCTCCTCACGGATGACTGAGCTCCTCACCCTATCTCTAAGGGAGAAGCCCGCCACCCTTCTGAGGATGCCCATTTCGTCCGCTTGTACTCGTGACATAGTTCTTTCGGTCATGACCCAACCTTCATGACCGCAGGTGAGGGTAGGAACGAAAATTGACCGGTAGATCGAGAGCTTTGCCTTCCGGCTCAGCTCTCTTTTCGTATATTCACACAGGGAACTTAATGAGGGAATGGCATACAGGTGGGGATAATGAGGAAGTGATTAGGGCAGTGGATTCTGGGAAATGTAGTGCAGGAGAAAACTTCAAAATAAGAGTCCTTGAACACGGTGGAGACAAACTGTGACACTTACAAATAGCAGTTTGACCAAATATGATCACAGGGAAAGTCAACATGTTGCTTCTGAATGTGCATGTACCCTGAAATCAACGGTGAGCAGAATTTGGAGCTTGTATTTTGTCTCAAAAAGTGTTTTTTTTAACTCTGTTGATGGTTTAGGGTTTGGCCGTATGGTTAATAAAATATTGATTAATGCAACTTGCTTTTGGCGCCACCCTGTGAACATTTCACCTGGAAGCTGGAGATCACAAGCGCCAATACGTTCAACTGCATTTCCAGCTGATTTAAAATCCAATAAGCACACCGACAGAACGATTTTACCAGCAAAAATTCGACTTACTGTCGCTAAATTCATAATGTGTTCAATCTGTTTGACCTCATTCCACTCTTGAAATTCAAGGGGACATAATATGTTCCAGCATCCAGATTATTATGCAAGTCAATACACATACTGTAGTTACAGTATGTAGTTACTTTGTTAAATGATGGGTTTACGATCTATAGAAGCAACCAAATCAAACAAAGATGAAATAAGAGGCTGTTGCTTTTTTGACATTTTTTAAAATGCACAATAAATTAACCACTTTATATATATATATATATATATTATACACTCAAAAGTAGAGAGTGATGCAAAAGCGGCTTATAAAGTCAAGGTGCTCTATGAACAAATGTTAGAATACGTACAAAAAGGAAGAATAACCATGGCACTCTTATTAAAAAGGCTTTATTATAACGTGTATGTATACAAAAAGTTAATACAAATGTCTGATCAATATTTAAGTCCTTTTTTTTTTCATCAATCTCCTCTTTTGACCAGTCCCAGTCAGTAGGTGGCTGAATGTGGAAGTGAAAGTGAAAGTATAGATTTTCAGTAAAAAAAAAAAAAGAAGGACTTTCTCACCCACACCTTTCATTTAACTTCTGCCGACATGGATTAAACCACTGGAGTCTTTTGGATCACTTTTATACTGCCTTTATGTCCCTTTTGGACCTTCAAAGTTCTAGTCACCATTCACTTGCATTGTATGGACCTATAGAGCTGCAATATTCATCTAAAATTCTTCGTTTGTGTTCAGCAGAAGAAAGAAAGTCATACGCATCTGGGATGGCATGAGGGTGAGTAAACTATCCTTTTAACCTTTTGTATACTGTACAGCCATGTGATAAATAAAAGGCTTTTCAATAGGAGTGCCATTGTTCTTGTTTTTTTGCTTTTTTGGAAAAATGAACCCACATTAGATATACATATATATCATTTTTTTCAAAGGTGAAATGTCATTACTGCCCTCTAGTGTCACCGAATGGAATTGCAAAAATAGTGACTGTTTTCTGACAAATGAAAGAACATTTTTTGACATTAAACTGTATTAAGTACCATTAGACAAACTATATTTAAAAAAATGTTTTGCACATGTTTTTTATGTATCATATTTGATAAATTTTTATGTAGGACATTTGAAGTTTTTCTTCGCCCATACATGCTACAGTGGTAAATCTTTGGGTATTATCAGAGAACTCCCTGGGCTTTTCAGCGATACCAAATGTTTGAGAGTTTGGCCATGACAGCTTCCTCTACTTGCTCTATAAATATGGATTAAAATGTATCACAGTTCAATTCAGCACATCAAATACAAAAAAACTTTCAATAAAAATGTGTATTTTATGCACCAAAAACTATATTGACATTTAAAAAAGGGAGATTGTGAAACCTTTTCTCCCTGTGTCTCAGGAACTTATGGAAAGATGACATCATAATATCTTGTAATGTAAAATAATGAGACATGTGGGCATGAATGCTGTAATGGTGATTGAGAGACATACCTCAAAAGCCTGTTATTTCATATTTGACACATGCAATTTCAACATCCCTTTTCAATAAAATAATATACAAAGTTTTAATCAAGGACAAGTTGCTTATATTCAGCAAATGTTCATTATAAAATGTCAGTAACAGTATAATCATTACAGTCACTTTTTATTCAAATAGGCTGTCATTTATCCCAACATAAGAGTCACTTTTTGTGCAAGTCCGGTGCCATTTTAAATAGATCGATATAAACAATGAAACCACTTTTTTCCACTTTAACCACTTTGATGGTGGCATAAACACGTGAAACTCGCATACCAAATGTTTTTTGGCTTTTCAGCTTGAACAGATATTAAAACAGGAGCCATCAAACGTTGTGTATCATATTTGATACACACAACGATAGGGTTAATTGGGCGGCCCCAAACTTACACTGTTGTTTGAGTCAATCAGTACAAAGTTATCAAAGTCGAGCTACAATCGCATTATTGAGATCTGTTAGTCTGTCTTTGCATTACCTGGACTGGTATGACATAGTTTGGACTTAAGCATTTACGTAACATTTAAAAAATATATTATTGTTTTATTCCAAAATCTAACTTTGAAAGTGGGTGAAATGCTCAAACAAACAGAGCAATGTTTTGAAAGTGCCACAATGTTTACACTTTATTGGGGAATTAACCTATGAACGGACTACTTATAGTTGTCTTCACATATTGAGCTGCCATTGGAGATATATTAACACCCATAAAGGTACACACATCACCTTTAAGACATTTTTATGTCTATTATACCAGTCCACAAACACCATCCATTAGCTTCACTAGCCCCCAAATAGGATATTTTGAAACAAATAACATTATAATAAATAAAAACTAGAGATATACAAGGTTATTAATCGATGGTATATGCTTCGGTTTTACAGTAATTGATTGATTTAGAACTACATTACCCATAATCCTGGAGAGAAGGATCCACCAATCAGAGAACCGTGACAAACAAAGTGCACCAAAAGAGCTCTGCAGCGACTGCCCATTGCCCTCCAGCAATTGATTCGCCCTCCCTACATATTGGCATTTGTATACAGTATATAAATATAGTGCAACATCCTTGAAATGTATTGATTCTATACTATACAATAGTTTAAATCAATATATTGCCATCATTTTTTAATTTGATTATGTAATTCGCAATGTTTCATGGGATTGGAGTTCATCCCCTCATTTAAGGAATATTCCGGGTTCTGTATAAATTAAGGTCAATCGACAGTATTTGTGGCATAATATTGATTAACACAATACACACAATGTAAACGCCTGGTTTACAGTGAGGCACTTACAATGGAAGTCAATGGGGGCCAATCCATAAATGTTAAAATACTCACCGTTTCAAACGTTTATACACAAGACATAAACAATATGAGTGTTAACGTGGTGTTAATGTGAAAAAAACACTTACTAAACTTTTCCGTGTAACGTCTAATTTTTACAACTTGGTTGCCATGACAACGTAATGTCAACAAACCCTTGTGTTAATTTCGTCAGACGAGACGAGACTAAATATGTTCGTCAACGTCCTTTTTTTCCATGACTAAGACGAGACGATGACGAGACTGCACCAATGTCCAAAAACGCTGACTAAGACTAAATTAACATGCATTATTGTTGACGAAAAAAGACGAGACTAAAATGTTTTGCATAAAATAAAAACTAAGATAAAATCTCTCTTCATTTTCGTATACAATCGTCTCTACTTTTTCACCATGAGATTGAATATTCAGCTGTTACGCCTTCAAAATATTCCGAATGAGTTCGCGCTGTTGCTCTACTAACGGTTACAACAGGTCTCATACTCCTGTGGCTGCAACACGAAACTACATGGAGCAAATACACAACAATCATAGACAGTGGCGAACACGCGACGAGCGCCGACGACATGCTAGGTAGAAGGAAGAGGCTCGATATTTGGTCGCATTTTAGGTACAATGATATTGACAAAAAGTCAGAATGTGTCATTATAACTGACGGGAAGCACTGCGGATAAACAATACCGGGAAAAACACCACCAACCTTGAGCGACATCTAAAGGCTAACCACCCACACATCTACGCTGTAAATTAACCAGTTAGCTATGGTGTTGTGGCACATACATTATGCAGGTTATATATATTTTATGTAACTTATTTGCTTAATAAAATACTCTTCAGAACAAGTTCATCATTTGTGAACGTGTCTCTTAAATCAGAAAACCAGACACGTTTAATAAAGTGAATTCAACATATCATTCAACAAGTGTATTTTGTCAGGTAATTATGACATTTAACCAATATTTGAGATGTGTGAAACATTATTTGACTGAAATGGTTCTCAGAATTAATCTCAGAAATAATTTATTTAAAAAAAGACTAAAATGTTTTGAAACTTGACTAAGATACCTTAAATTCTCTTTTGACTAAAACTAGACTAAAATGACGAGACTTTTAGTCGACTAAAACTTGACTAACAAAAAAAGATATGTGAATGACTAAATATGACTAAAACTAACAAGGACATTTGGCATAAGACTAAGACTAAATTAAAAATAGGTGACAAAATTAACACTAACAAACCCTAAACCGGCTGTAAAAATGATGATTTAAACGACTTTACAGCTCAAATAATACATGAGTTTTAACAGAATGATGAATGTAAGTGCTTTTATAAAATTATAAGCGTCACATTTATGTCTTTAAACCCTCCAAAAATTGGCCCCATTGACTTCCATTGTAAGTGCCCCACTGGAACCTTGTTTTTTGCTTTTTTTAAAGAAAAGGAGGGACGATACTAAATCAGTGTTTCTGGTAATAGACATCACGCCACCAATGCTGTCGATGGAGCTTAACTTGTATTGAACCCCGAATATTCCTTTAATTACATTATGTCCACCGTCCTACAAAATCAAATACCTTTTTATGCTTCAAATTAAAGTTTGTAATGTTGCGATTCACCTCGTGGCTGGTTGCCTTGCTTCATGGCTTGGAACGGATTTATGAAGAATTTCACGAAACCCCTATGGAGAAAATGAATGGGAAACCAAGAACCAATAAGTATCCAGACCACAACCTTAGAATAGAAACATGCGAAGTGTGTTAAACCGTGTTGTTTTGGTTTTTAGCTTAACCCAAACAGCATATGAGCCATATCAGATGGTGCCAATGACATAATGCGATGATATGACCTCATGTCAAATACATGACATACTACATACATATTTACCTCTGCGCTTTCAGCTTTTGACAGAATATGACATCTCACATCTACACCTCAACACACACACACACACACACACACACACACACACACACACTGAGGTGTGGGATGGAAGGAGAGGGGGTGGGGGCTAGCTGAGGAAGGGCAATGAGAAAAATCCCAACAGTCATCAAAAGGAAAAAAAAAAAACTCCACCAGTTGATTGTATTTGCTAATATCTGTCATGTTTCTGCCCACCCATTAATTTTCCAAGCTCTGTCAATAAAAAGCCACCACACTGCCTACATTTGCACTAGTGCACCGAGAATAACCTGCAGGTGAATCTCTCGAAAGGACATCCACAGACACGCCATCATGTCTCCTCTACACTGGATTTGTGCTCTTACACTGGCTCTGGTCTGCTCTCTGACCGCTCAGCCGGTGAAAAGGCATGTAGACCAAATAACCATTTTAACTGGAGACTTCATAGACGCATTCAACGAAGCTGGATGTGTAAGTATCTGATTTGACCTTTGATCTTTAATGACCCTTTATCAGTTTGTGTTCATTAAACTAAATCTTTAATGACCCTTTATCAGTTTGTGTTCATTAAACTAAATCTTTAATGACCCTTTATCAGTTTGTGTTCATTAAACTAACTCAATCAATAACTTTTTTTTCCATACAGCCAGAGTCCGAATACTACACCCCAATGAATGTAAAAGTAAGTGAAGCTAAACCACCTTTTAGTCATTTATGCCAACTTGAGCACTTGATAATTATCTGTTTGCTAAAGAGAGATAAGAGACCATTCGCAGAGGAAGGAGGTTACTACTAGAAACCTCAAGCCAGCAAACACAGCACTCACAACCACTCTCACACACACACACACACACACACACACACACACACACACACACACGCTCACATTCCCAGAGACACAAAATCTTCTGCATACTGCATCTGTTGCACTAATTCTGACCTGCCTCTTCTTGTCTCTCAGAATAATAAATTGGTTGCAGCTCTGGGTTGCTCCATTAAAGAGCTGGAGGTTGTTTATGGAGAGTGCACGGAAAAGAAGAACGACAAGGTTACTGAGACTTATGAAAATCTCTCATTTACACTAAAAGAGAAATGTCGTGCTTTCATGGAAAATAAAGTAAGTTCAATTTGCTTTTTAACTACCAAAGTAATCATTAGAACCTCAATGACCTCAATTTTCTGTTGAACGTACAATAACAGTTGACTTACTCTCTTTATCTCTTTATCTCTCCTTCTCTAACTAGCTTCAAGCTGGCACACAAGATGACTTCCCATGTGAGAGTTCAAGCCCAGAACCCTTTGAGACGTTCATGGACAGCATCAAAACTATGTGGCAACAACTGAACTCTCAACAATCACCGTGAAGAAGAATCACCGTCGCAGCGCGTTTTAAAGGAATATTCTGGTTTCAATACAAGTTAAGATCAGTCGACAGCATGTGTGGCATAATGTTGATTACCACCAATATGTATTTCGTCTCATCTTTTCTTTTCTTTAAAACAGCCCAAAAAATATCTGGGTTACAGTGAGACACTAAACGTTAACGATATGCGTTTTAACATGATTATAGTGTGATCAAATCACACCGTGTAAAAGTTACTGCCAATACAACTTTGTTGCAATGATCACGTAATGTCGAGAACCATAAAACGAGCATAAATTGTAAGTGCCTCACTCCAACCTCTATTTATGCTAATTATTTTTTGCGTAATAAACATTATGCCACAAATGATGCTCAACTTGCTCATCTTTGCCCTTGACCAGAACCGCAGGTTCACAAAAGACGACGTTCAGGATTCAAAATGGATAGTTTCACTTTTTGCGACATAACGGTCGTATCATATTGGTTTATGACATCATCAGCAGATTCACGTTGTATATCTTTCGACACAGCATTGCAAGAGATGTAGTTTCTAGTTGTAACAGCTGACGAATGTAACTTCTATGAAGTGTAACTTTGATGCCAGTCCTCAAAATGGTTTTATTTCCTAAAAAAAAAAAAAAGCACTAGAATATTTTTACACAAGCTTTGCTGCTTATTTACGTATTTATGAAACTATTTATTGGTTATTTATAAGGATATATGCTATGTATTTTTTAAGATGAATAAATGTGAACATATTTCTACAAAAAAAAATCTGTTTTTTTCTTACTACGAAACTATTTGTGTGGGTTTAATTGCACAAATGTAATGTTTGTACTTGTTCAACTCTTCCACCTCCGCTACACCTTTGGCTGAAAATATGACCGCTGGCTTTGATTCTGACCCTCTGACCTATATAGCGCTAAGGAAAGTTTGGTGTACTGGGGCGTTCGATACATTCTGTCATGGTGGACATGGTTTGAGTGAAGTCATTGGGAAAGTCCCCCGATCACACCTTCTATGCCATGGGAAACATGCCTTGAAAATAGATCCACCCATTTTCCTCTCCTACTACTGCGTTAGTGTGCATAATTCTTACCCACCTAAACCACATTTGGACGCTCGTCATTACTGGGTGGTAGAGCTAATCGGAATAACACATTCTTCAACCACACATTTTCTTTTCCTCCCGGGACAAAATTGTGTACAGCTCACGTTACTCAATCCATACGTCTCACCCAGTAGTGGAAGTAACTCTCCATCAAGACTGCTGTGTGTCCTGACAGTTGTGGTGATAAATTATTAAGTTGCACAGCTCCAGATTTTAATGCATTGCATGTAGGGAACCTATCTAGCAATTACAAAACACACCAGCACTTACGACGCTTGAAATTGTTATTATCTGACCTGAGATTTCCAGATGATTACTCAAAGACTTTAATGGCCATCTTCCCGAAGAGGAAACGTTTTCAAGGATTAGGGGGCATGTGAGATAATAGTGCAATCCGCTGGCAAATCAAACAAGAGGGGAAGTGCAAATAAATAAATAAAATAGGCCACATGTGAGAGTCTGTGTGTTTGTGTGGTTGAGCCCCTAAAACCATGAGTCGATACTATCTGAGCTCATAGCAGCTGCATGAAGTAGCTTTGATGAAGTTCCCGAGCATGGTGTCTCTCAGATGCAATGTGAAGAATGTGTGTGATGTCATTTATTATGGACGGGGCTTCAGAGATGATGCAGGACAGGCGATGCATAATGCGGTGTGACTGAAGTATTTTAAAACAACATCATGTATAATCAGACCTTTAAATGCCAAGTATGCCGTTATCAAACAAAATTACACCGCAGTTGTTTTCAGGTGAGTCCTGGTTGGTTAAAATGTGTCACTTTTTTGGTGGTAAAATACTTTTCCCTATCCCAGCTTAACATGTAGAGACAACAACAGCTAATGCAAGCCATTCGTAGGTTAATTTTCCCCAAAATATTTCATTTTGAGCATGCCCATCCAGCCTGGCACAACAACATTGACTCAACCAATGGCATGAGTTGGAGCGGGATTATCCGTTTTTTTTTTTGGACAGGAGTATTCGGAAAGCTGTTTGAAATCAATACCCATTTCCACATTTCGGCTTTAAAGACATAGTTCACCCAAAACGGGAAATTCTGACATTATTTACTCACCCTCGTGTTGCTCCAAACTAGTCAGTCTTTCACACAGACAACTTTTAAGAATCATTGAGGTCCTTTTAAGCAAGACATTCATTAGAAATTCTCCTTTTTTTTGTCAGTTTGGAACAGCATGAGAGTGAGTAAATTATGACAGAATGTTCATTTTGGGCTGAGCTAGTCCTTTAAAACACAACCCTGACACGATTTAATCAATCGGATTTATTTAATCACCCATATCGCTGTCATTTCCCACCCCCAGCTGTCTATTTTGTCCAATTTGACAGCTGTGGTTCTTAAAAATGTCTTCTTTTGTGCTCCATGGTGAGCAGGGCCGGCCCTAGGGTTTTGGGGTCCCTAAACAAAAATAGTGTACGGGGCCCTACAGGTTTCTGAACCAGCCAAAAAGAAGAGAAATTACATATATTCTAAATAGAAAAGCTCTCGTTTCATAGAGTGAATTTTACCAATAAGTTACCAGAACAGTAGGGTCATTCACTAGCAGTGTCATCGGTGGAGGTGGTGTGTGGTCCTGTCCCGAAATACTTTAAAAGAGCTCCATCTGGGGTCTGAGGGTGTTTTGGGCCCTGGAGAAGTTTTGACATGCCTTGACATGCTTTTTTCAGTTGCTTAAAAACAAAATAATGGCTAAAGTCTGATAACACTGTATTCAACACAAACTGGACTGCTCACCAAGGCTGCATTTATTTGATCCAAAATAAATTAATTTAAATTTGAATTATTTTATTTAAAAGTAGACATTTTAAGCTTTCTTTAGACATATGTTTCATGTTTGTGTGACAAGTATTCGCAGAGTTTCAGGTAATTTTTTAGACGTGTTTCAGGCATATGCTCACGGAGGCAGAGACGGCTGAAAGCGCACCCTGTTTATTTTCTTTATTTTGTTGTTATTGTGAGTGTACACAAATAAAAGTAGACCCTTTATAGGCTCTAATGATGTCTTACACTTATCTGTACGCCCCAAAAATGACAGAGTAATTTAAGTTGTTTCCGCTGTAATTATGACAAAAATCCAGCACAGAAAAAGTAGTAAACAATATTAAAAGAGGCCGTGCTTCCTCTGGCATGCACTATCGTCTGATTCGGGAAAACAGCATTTCTCTGATCCAAGTTCGCTTCATGATGGACCAATCGCGGGGCCCTAAACAAACGTTTAGTTTGTTTATTGGGTCGGGCCGGCCCTGATGGCAAGATAATAACAACATAAAGTTATGGAATGACATAAAATTGAGTAAATAATGACAGAATTTTCATTTTTGGGTGAAACATGTCTTCAAACCGAGCTCACCTCACAAAGTCCTTTTAAGGCAAGTCAGTTCCATAAAATCTGACATCAACCGTATCATAAATTAGACCATTTTTGGCCAGTTTCCATGTAAAATCCCAGGCCAAATTCTCTTCCCAGTCTACCCCTGACGCATACAACACAATCAATGTATTGTGCAACTATATGTTGTTCTGAAAATTCTCAAAAGATTCACATTTGCTGCTACTGAGGTTGCGGTACGGGTAGGTTTAAGGGTAGGGTTTAGATTAAAACTAAGAGTAACTACAGATGGGATTAAATGCAGGTACTTTAAAGGGGCAGTTCACCCAAAAATGAAAATTCTCTCATCATTTACTCACCCTCATGCCACCCCAAATGTGCATGACTTTCTTTCTACTGCAAAACACAAACAAAGATTTTTTAAAAGACAATTTCAGCTCTGTTGGTCCTCACAATGCAAGTCAATGGGGACCAGAAATTTGAAGGCCCAAAAGGCAGTATCTAAGTAATCCATACGACTCTGGTGGTTTAATCCATGTCTTCTGAAGCGTCATGATAGGTGTGGGTGAGAAATAGATCAATATTTAAGTCCTTTTTTAAACTGTAAATCTCCACTTTCACTTTCACATAACGCCACCTACTGGTTGGGCCTTGGGTGGAGATTGATAGTAAAAAAAGGACTTAAAAATGTATCTGTTTCTCACCCAGACTATTTACATTGTTTCAGAAGACATGACTTTAACCTCTGAAGTCATTTGGATTGCTTTTAGGCCTCCTTGATGTCATTTCAGTAGATGCAGTGTGACCGGCGGTGAAAGAGAAGGTGGTTGCGGTTCATTTAGTGATGATAAATCTAAATCTTGTATACACTGATCAGCCACATCATTAAAGCCATCTGCCTAATATTGTGTAGGTCCCACTCGTGCCACCAAAACAGCGCCAACCCCCATCTCTGAATGCCATTCTTCTCAGCACAATTGTACAGAGTGGTTATCTGAGTTACTGTTGACTTTGTCAGTTCAAACCAGTCTGGCCGTTCTCTGTTGATCTCTCTCATCAACAAGACATTTCCGTCCACAGAACTGCCGCTCACTGGATGTTTTTTGTTTTTGGCACCATTTGGAGTATGACTTGTGTGTGAAAATCCCAGAAGACCAGCCTGTCTGGCACCAACAATCATGCCACTGTCCAAAATCACGGAGATCACATTTTTCCCCATTCTGATGGTTGATGTGAACATTAACTGAAGCTCCTGAACCGTATCGTAAGCATGCATGATTTTATGCACTTGTGCCACATAATTGGCCGATTAGATAATCGCATGGCATGATTGTCGCTCCCAGATGGGCTGTTTTGAGTATTTCTCGAACCGTTGATCTCCTGGGATGTTCTTGCACAACAGTCTCTAGAATTTAATTTTGAAAGATTTTCTGTATCCCCTTTAAGGCACTGAATGCATTGCTATGGATCGGTTATGATATAAAAACAAACCATAATGCATGCTAAAAAAAGAAATAAGCACTGACACAAATTTGACAGTTTGCAGCATGCATGCATTTTGCACATGTATAAAACATTGCCTTCTGTTGCATGCACATTGCAAGCAGGAAAAGTTTCCACTGAAGGTTTTAAAAGATACATACAGGGTACGAAGTCTCAACAAGGGGTCTTCGAAACCTCCACAGCAAGACGCGCTTTTGTCATCAAGTGCAACATAACAAAGTTCAGTGAAGACATGATCCTCGCATGAGCACTACTAACATACACACACACACTGAATGTGATTGGATGCAGTTCCACTTTTGACAGGAAGCCCCTGAGGTTTCCTGTGTTGTAGAGTAGGATGCTTACCTCTCTGAACGCCCGCCAACAAGCACATACCAGACAGCGGCCTCACACTTGTTAGCAGTTGATTTGACTAACAGCTGACCTATAAAGCACTTCACAACAGCACACTGGTCATCTTCATCATTGTGTCAGATTCATAAAACAATCTGCACTGAAATGTGCAGATCAGGCATTGGCGCAATTCCAATCTTGCAGGTTCCAATAAGGTGCTGATTCATAATGTGCTGAAATACCACACACGAAAGTGCTGCAACTGTTTAGTGAAACTCTTAAGATCAAATTTGCTCCTTTCTTAAGAAGCATCTGCAAAGGTGTGCATAAGCCATGTCAGGCAATGCAATGCATAAGGTTTGCTGGACTTTCCCCGTTTTTACTCTTATTGTTAGTTTTTCAGGATTTTAGGAATAATAGTATATATATCCCACATTTTCCTTACTACCACACATGCACATTCTTACACTGATAGCGTGTGTGGTTTTCTTTTATTGGTGTAAGGTCAAAAACGGCTTAAGAACAAATTGATTGATGGGTACATTTTTGCTCATTGCACCGATCTCGCTTTGCATATAAACACCTTTATCTGCATTTTATCTGCAGCTTGTCCAATGTATGCATGAGCGCATGCATCTACGGTTAAATGTCAAACTCTATTTTTTAATACCTCATGTAAATTGTTTTCTTACTTTTTCTGATTTTTTAAAGGAGATAATTTTAGGGAGTTATCAGCATATTGATGTGCATGTAAAAGAGTTCACTGTGACAGGATGGGCCAAGTTTGGAACACCCAAATGGGCATCATTGACACGAAAAATGTGGGCTATCACGTGTTAAAGTTTCAGGTTGGTGAAGTCAGAAATCCAAGCATTTCTGAAGGAGTGGTTTTTGCAGTTTAGTTTCAATAAATGCTCGTTTTAACCTTGGGGGACCCCACGTGTGGATGTTGAATTTTGGCTTCGCTATACACAACGCATAATTTAAATGAATTAAAACTGACTGCATACTGTTCACAAAACTCTACACTGTCATTTAAGTGTTAAACTTCTGGTGTGTCACGTGGCACAACAGCATGATGTCAATTTCCGTGAAGCGCTAAAGTGCCTCTGGTAAGAAACCTCTAAGTTTTTTCGATTGCAACCTGTTTGGTTGTAAAGAATAGCATCTCTATTTTTGTTTGATATGCCGCTTTAAACGATCCATTAATTTTAGCATGTCAGTTCTATTCATTTGGATTAATAAATGCATTCTTCTGCCGTTTCACATTGAGAATAAATGTATTCATACAAAAGCTGAAACATTTTGCTTTCAGAGGCTTTATATAGAGTTAGGATGAAAATAAGGAGCTGTTCTGAGAGCAGTGCAGACAGAGAGCACACTGGAGGTATGCCATTCACTAAATAGGGAGCAAGGGTGCATCCTATAGTTTACTAAGCAGCTAAGTGCATTTACTACTAAAATCCAACCAAAAGTTCAGTTTCAGGCTGCAGATGAGGTTTGGACCACTCAACACGTTTGGCAGTCATGGGACAATTGTAATCAGTACATAGAGTCCGAATTTTATAATGCATCATTTTATTTTAACATGGTTGGCAGTGATTTGATGATTCTGGCCATTATTTTGAATCAGAAATATGTATTCCGCTTTATAGAAAATCAGCTGTAATGTCTATAATGTCTTAACATGAATAACCAACACTCCTGGAAACAAACTATTTGATGAAAAAAATCTGACCATCTATTTCTTGGTATTACTTAAATGGCACAACTTAGTCGCCCACATGCGTTTTTTTTTTTTTTTTTGCTTGTTTATTACTGTAGGTACTACAAGTCCAGGTGAAACTTTTCAAAATAAGAGTCCTTGGAAACAATAGGGAGACAGACTGTGACATAACACCCCCCCCCCCCCCCCCCCCCCGCTAAGGAAGGCAGGAATATACAGGTAAGGAAGGGAACCTGGAAGGTGGCCAGGGAGGAGACCCCAGGGTAAGGATTGGGTCCCGAGGTCTGGGGCGGCCATCTCAGGCGTGGGGACAGAGTTGGGAGATGGCCACAGAGTAGGGACAGGGTTGGGAGGCAGAGCCACTGGAGTCGTCATCTCTGGAGGAACAGTGGAAGTATCTGAGGGTGGAGCCAGGAGAGACTCAACAAAGGCAGGCGGAGCCAGGAGAGGCTTGACGAGAGCGGGCAGAGCTTGTGGAATGACATCCGTGGTCATGAGCACGGGCAGAGCCTGGGGATTGACCTCCGTGGTCGTGAGCACGGGCAGAGACTGGGGATTGATCTCTGTTGTCATGAGCACGGGCAAAGACTGGGGATTGACCTCCGTTGTCGTGACCACGGGCAGAGACTGGGGATTGACCTCCGTGGTCGTGAGCACGGGCAGAGACTGGGGATTGACCTCCGTGGTCGTGAGCACGGGCAGAGACTGGGGATTGACCTCCGTGGTCGTGAGCACGGGCAGGGACTGGGGATTGACCTCCGTGGTCGTGAGCACGGGCAGGGACTGGGGATTGACCTCCGTGGTCGTGAGCACGGGCAGAGACTGGGGATTGACCTCCGTGGTCGTGAGCATGGGCAGAGACTGGGGATTGACCTCCGTGGTCGTGAGCACGGGCAGAGACTGGGGATTGACCTCCGATTGTCCTGAGCACGGGCAAAGACTGGGGATTGACCTCCGTGGTCGTGAGCAAAAACTAAAAGGTATTTATACATACAAGAGCCAATGAGGGAATGGAAAACGTGTGAGAACAATGAGGAACAGATGGCAGTGATGAGGGCAGTGCATACTGGGTATGTAGTCCAGGGGAAACATTTCAAAATAAGAGTCATTGGAAACATGAGGGAAACAGCCTGAGACACTTTCCACCTTTTTTTCTAGTTTTGTGCTATGAGCTCTTCTTAACTGTTTTGCATTGATCGATTTTGTGAATTTGTACTCCAGGAATGAAACCTTTATCCCAGCAAGTTTTGCAACTTTATAAACATACGAACATTTGTTGTCTGTAAGTGCCACAAAATTAATTCAGCTCACCACATAAAACAACTGAAACAATTAACGAAACATGGTGCAGCATTGGCTTGTGGCACCTGTAGGAAGGTTCTCACTTGGAGAAATGATCGCTGACTGGCGGTTTCTCCACCCACTCACCGTACCCTTCCTGGCCAAGTAAGACTTCAGGACACTCTTGGCTTCCTGGTATGGCTTTACCATCATCTTGATGTTCCATAAAGAATGAGATGATCAATATTAAGTGCTGTCATCAACATTACATCAATATTTGTGCCTCATATTCCAATTCCTCTGAAGCCATATGATTTGATGAGAAACAAGCCAAAATCAAAGTAATTTTGCAGTGAAAATCTTGATGCCCGTTGCAGATGCATGAGTTCTTAGTGCTAAACAATGCGTCAGGATTTAATTAAATTTATCACTTATCTTCAGAAGACTTAGAATATCTATAGAATATCTATAGAATATCTATCTATTCTAGCTGTTGTCTTTCCTCACCGGGGTCAAAGGGGCATATCTGGGCATGTAGGGGTGGATGAGCCAGTAGTGTCCTGGTGTCATTGGAAAGGGGCTCGGTGATGTTGGATTGCGGCCCAGGGCAGCATCCTTAAGTTCTTTGCAAAAACACTCACTCCGTCTTTGTGTAGGTGAAGTCAATCATAGAGGTGGTGGAGGCCGATGTGGTGGTGGTGGTGGTGGTGTTGGGCCAGGTGCACGTTGGGGAGCGTAGAACATCCTCGTAAGATTTCAGCATTGCAGCTGTTGATGACAAGAGTTGGTGTGTCGTGCCTCGGCAGGAATGTGGAGATCACAATATGGGTTTCTGGGAATTTTTTGCTGGTAAATTTTGCAACAATCTTCACAGCATCAGTAGAGCAGTGTGTGAAGGTCATTAGTCCCAGTGTGAATAATCACACATGAGGGGTTTCCAGAGAAGTCTCTAAGGAGCTGGTGGGCGTGGCTTGTTGTGCTGCATCATTTCGCTGTAACTTTGATGTGGGAAGAGCATCTGTGGATCCAGGAACTTCCCATTAGAGTCCATCAGATTGAAAACATTTGGACCAGGGTGTGATGGGTTACAGTGAGGAGGCTGGGGTGATGAGGCCTGTGTTTTCACTGGTGTCTGTGTGTTAGATGCCGTGTGTCTGCATATGTGTCATTTTGGGGGGTTGCAGGCATTGTAGTGCTGTAGTGAGGTGCACCATCTCTGATATTCTCCTGTCGATCTCTAAGCTCTTGAAACTTTCTGGAGAGGTTTTTTCTTTACTCTCTGTGTCTCTTCCTTTAATTTGTCAATCTGTGCACAGAGAGTGTGATTTTCGTCTTTCAGTTCTTCGAGAGCTGCTGTGAGTTTAGTGATGGAGGTGTTGCTCACTCTCATCGTTTGTGTTGTGTGTGTCTGACAGTCTGTTTTGAGTGTGTTCTCTGAACTCAATAAAGTCCAGTTCCAGCAAGGCCAGACTGTCTCTCAGCCGATACTCCTCAGGGTCGGAGCAGTTCGCATGGGTCTTGCCTCTCTCCTTATCTACTCTGGCTTTCAACATAGGAAAGATTTCCTCAAATAGGTTCAAGCTTGCCTCATTGCCTTGCAGGAGGATGGTGCCATTAGTGTAGTAACTTAAAGTGAGAATGGGGTTGTCTGTGTCCAGCATTTCATCTTCACACACAGTTAATGTCCCACCTCTGCCAATTCCTTCTTTAAAAACATGCTAAATTCATGCAGTGTAAAAAATTATTTTGTATTCTTTTTCCATGCATTTGAATGCAGTCTGCGTAAAGAATATCAGGATTGTCTCTCAGTGTTTTCCTTGGCTGCACACTTTTACACTTTTCAGGGTAGATTACCTCCCTGCACTGATTGGCCATTAGTCATCATGGTGATCACTCTGGCAACTGTGCCATAACTGCCAAAACTGTCGTTCACTTTAGCTTTAGCTTGCAATGATGGGATATTTTTATGTATATAGATCAAGTTTACAGTTTTGTTGCCGTAGTATACCAGTTAAAGCTCACCTGTCTTTTTAGTATTTGGAAATCACTGTTGTGGGATGATTATTTTAACTGTAGTCTGTTTAATCAGTCCTTTCAAGTTTTGGAGGGAAAATGCAGGTAGCTCATGTACGTAGTGATGGTCCAGTAGCCAGATGCTAATCCTTTGGTTATCTTTTTGTTGTCCAAATATATATTTAAAGTAAAAAAATTTTACTTATATTTAAGTAAAAATCTACCTTCAAATTGTTCCTCGATTGTTTTTGCTGTTATACTTTTACTCTGTCTCACATTTTTGGTTTAATCCTATTCTTGGCAGGATAATTATTCATGAGCTCATTCTTAGAGTGGCAGCTCGCTCACGTGCTCTCTCTGCACAATACTATCTATCTATCTGTCTGTCTATCAATCCATCCATCCATCCATCTGTCTATCTATCTATCCATCCATCCGTCCGTCCGTCCTATCTATCCATCCATTCGTCCGTCTGTCTGTCCTATCCATCCATCCGTCCGTCTGTCTGTCTGTCTCTGTCCTATCCATCCATCCATCCGTCCGTCCGTCTGTCTCTGTCCCAAATATCCATCCGTCCGTCCGTCCGTCTGTCCCATCCATCCATCCGTCCGTCCGTCCGTCCGTCTGTCCTATCCATCCATCCGTCTGTCCTATCCATCCATCCGTCCGTCCGTCTGTCCTATCCATCCATCCGTCCGTCCTATCCATCCATCCGTCCGTCTGTCTGTCCTATCCATCCATCCGTCCGTCTGTCTGTCCTATCCATCCATCCGTCTCTGTTCAATCCATGCATCCATCCCTGTCCAATCCATCCATCCATCCATCCGTCTGTCTGTCCTATCCATCCATCCATCCATCCATCCGTCTGTCTGTCCTATCCATCCGTCCGTCCGTCTGTCCTATCCATCCATCCATCCATCCATCCATCTGTCTGTCTCTGTCCTATCCATCCATCCATCCCTGTCCAATCCATCCATCCATCCATCTGTCCGCCTGTCCTATCCATCCATCCGTCCGTCCGCCTGTCCTATCCATCCATTCATCCATCCGTCCGTCTGTCCTATCCATCCATCCATCCGTCCGTCTGTCCTATCCATCCATCCATCCATCCGTCCGTCTGTCCTATCCATCCATCCGTCCGTCCATCCATCTGTCTGTCTCTGTCCTATCCATCCATCCATCCCTGTCCTATCCATCCATTCATCCATCCGTCCGTCTGTCCTATCCATCCATCCATCCGTCCGTCTGTCCTATCCATCCATCCATCCATCCGTCCGTCTGTCCTATCCATCCATCCGTCCGTCCGTCTTTCCTATCCATCCATCTGTCCGTCCGTCTGTCCTATCCATCCATCCGTCCGTCCGTCCGTCTGTCTCTGTCCTATCCATCCATCCATCCGTCGATCTGTCCTATCCATCCATCTGTCCGTCCGTCTGTCCTATCCATCCATCTGTCCGTCCATCCGTCCATCTCTGTCCTATCCATCCATCCATCTGTCTCTGTCCTATCCATCCATCCGTCTGTCTCATCTATCTATCTAACTTGTTTGTCTTTTCTATCTATCTATCTATCTATTTATCTATCTCTGTCTGTCTATCTATCCGTCTGTCTGTCTGTCCCATCTATCTATCTGTCCGTCCGTCCTATCTTGTTTGTCTTTTCTATCTATCTATCTGTTAGGGTTAAGGATAGAATATAACACATTTAAATCGTAACTAAATTTGTAGCACATTTTCATCAAAATATGACTAAAATGAAAACCTGAAAACTAACACGGGGTATACTCAAGGAATCATATTCAAACAAAATAACATGATATCAAATATTACGGACAGGCCATAATTGAAGTCATTAGGCACTAAACATTTCCCCTTTGCTGCAGCTCTCAATTCTAATTCGTTGTTATGTGTATTTAAAGTGTGAACAATCGGTCACTTGTTGTTTTTAAGGATATATATGGATGGGTGGAAGAAATACTTCTCTCGCATCCACTACCTCCACTGAATGGTCTCCCTGGCACCAGTTCAGTCTGAGGGATTTCTGGGTGGGGTGAGCATCCATGGGAATGGCAAAGGTCACCATGCTGTACAAAGTAATACAATGGAAGTGTTAAAGTGATGCCATCCACACGCTGATTTACTGCCATCTCCATGCCGCGAGTATCAATGCAGCTCCCAACACCCATTGCTTTAAAAGTGTATAAAAATGGTTTTGTAAAACACTCAAGAAAAACAAAAAGCTCTGTTTTGTAAATACTTACATATAGAGCATTATAACGCAGCCAAGCCTCTGTCATTTCAAAATAAAAGTCCCTGAAGTGTCTTAATCTTAATTTTTCTGGTTATTATCTGGGATTTTATCCATTTTGGACTCTTGTAGCATCAATGTTCGTGCCTGTCATTGTAAGGAAAGACTAAAAAATGTTGTATCATTTTATACATTTTTAACCATAGGCCAATTAATAGGTTATCTGCCATATCCACCAACTTAGACATCCGTATCGGTAAAATCCACAATCGGTCAACCTCTATTCACAATGGACACGGATGTCATTTTAGCGGCGAGTTTTGTTTTTTACCTTATTCTGTAAGAGTATAAAGTGCAGCATTAAGATGATCTGCCTGGCAATAAGTATTTTGCTGGTTTCACACGCCTGCCCACACCTTCACCCACGGGATTTCACCATGCAATAGTTAATGTGACTGTGCCTTAATACTGTTGTTCAGTATAATATATTCATTACATGTTATAAATGAGCAAAGGTTTTCAAGGAAGTTATCTCATGCTGTCAATATTGATAAATCTTTAATATCTTTGATGCATGCTGAAGTAAATGTTCACACATTTTTTAAAACATTTGAATATTTGGTTAAAGTTTTGTCTGTTGCAGATTGATGCATGTTTTTGACATTTTGCATAGTGGCGTGGAACAATTTTTTTTTTTTCGGTGACCAAATCAGGGGCTTTCAAAGTGGGGCCCAGGTACCCTCGGGGCCACGAGGGGTTGCTAGGCAGGCCGTGGAAAATTTAATATGAAGAAAAATGTATTCTTAAATGTTAAAAAGAACAGAATTTGACATTATTGCCAATATGGAGTGATGGTGGCGTAGTGGGCTAAAGCACATAACTGGTAATCTGGTAATCAGGAGGTTGCTGGTTCAATCCCCACAGCCACCACCATTGTGTCCTTGAGTAAGGCACTTAACTCCAGGTTGCTCCGGGGGGGATTGTCCCTGTAATAAGTGCACTGAAAGTCACTTTGTATAAAAAGCGTCTGCTAAATGCATAAATGTAATTCAGTTTAATCAAAATGTTTCTCTTCATGTTTTTACACTTAACTAGTCAACTATGTAGTAGACAAAAAAAATATGCTGTGAACAGAGTTGGCTAAATTATTCAAGATAAGAGATGAACCGAAAGGAAATTTTTGGATGATACAATACTGATTTTAACAAAAAACTATAGGTAGATTCAGATATTTATGCTTTAAAGAAAATGTACAAAGATGTAAAAAGAAAGAAAAAAAAAAGCTATTTTATTGTTCTAACAATAAACAATTTCCACTGAACATGGATTATATCTGTTAAACATATGACAGGCATAAATAGAAGATTATGTGGGACAAAAAGGCTATTTTGCACTATTAAACATTTTTTGCACTTCTGTTCTTGCAGTTCTAAACATAACATAACTCTTATTTTACATATTATGTTAGAACGTTACAAATATTCTGTATATTATGAATTATTATATTCAATATGCTTTACTTTTTCAATAAACCATCAGTTTTTCATATTGCCATTTTCATGATTAAAGGTGCAGTGTGTAAGATTGAGAAACCCTTGTTATTAGTGACACCTGTGGCCATTAAGTGAACTGCAGCAGCCTGTTGCTCGTGCTCGTGCACACACCCCATAGTGACGCCCAAAACAATGACGTAATGTACAAAGAGACTGAACGTGATTCACCGGCATCATGCTGACAGTTGAGGTAGCATAATTAAAATTACACAGTTATGATTGTTTTATTACAAACTAAAAAAATGCCCTGCCGATGTTCACTCTAGTTTTCGCTCAACCACGAACACATTCTGGCTTAGCCAGACGGGATTCAGTAGAAGGCTCTCAGGAGCGCGCATAAACGTCACATCCTTTGGATTTTCCCGCCAAAACCGACCAGCTCCCTTCACATGAAAATCAGTCAACAGGCTTTAATAGGCAACCTAGTAAGTCCGGAAAGGGCTCATTTTTAAGCCGTTCATAAATTGGCAAATAAAGTTGAATATTACATGAAAATGGTTACATACTGCACTTTTCAGTGGTCGTAAGCATGAATACACAGATATGAAAAACCGGTGGTTGATATTGGTGGTTTATATTTATTGTAATAGCCGATGGCCTGAATTTGGTCAATAATTGGGCGATTTATTGCATCCTTACAGATAATATTTTAATCATTTATTTTGGCTTTAGCTGCTTCAATAACAATCTAAAAGCTAATTATTTAAATTGTCTTTATACAGGCCTTTTTGCCGTTTTCCCCCTCATTTTGTATTTAATTATGAGGTTCAAATAGCCTACTTCATTTTGGTGACTTTTTATGCACTAAATTGTGCTGGATAGCATTTTTTGTTGCACTGAAAATATTTACTACAATGTTGTCAAATTGCTTACCAAGTATAACAACCGTATCCTGTTTGGCAGTCTTTTTGTACACATGTTCAATATTCTGCGACAATGACGCTGCTGCCAGGTTTCTCTTCCGTCTCTCCTGCTCTTTTCGCGCCATTCTCACAATCCAGCTGAATGTCGTTGGCCTCACTGATTTAGCGCGGGAAAATTTGACGTTCGACATTCGGTTTCGCAGATGTAAGGGACCGTCTGAAAACTCCACTCACTATGCTAAAACAGGAGCTGTCCACTCCTTCATTCAATTCACGTGCAAGTTATACATGAAAAAAATTAGTAAAATAAATTTTCACATTCAGAATGTTCTTATAACTTCCCAGAGGACAGACAGACATATTTACAGTTTTGTTGCCGTAGTATGCCAGTTAAAGCTCACCTGTCTGTTTAGTATTTGGAAATCACTGTTGTGGGATGATTTTTTAACTGTAGTCTGTTTAATCAGTCCTTTCACGTTTTGGAGGGAAAATGCAGGTAGCTCATGTATGTAGTGATGGTCCAGTAGCCAGATGCTAATCCAAAGGTTATCTTATTGTTGTCCAAATATATATTTTTCTAAGTTAAAAATCTGCCTTCAAATTGTTCCTCTATTGTCTATCTGACTGTCTATCTGTCTAAAAACTAATTATTTAAATTGTCTTTATATATTATCACACTTTAAAAATATCTCTGGTCTTCGTACACAAAAATATATAGCAACCTTTATATATTTTAGGATACCCTTGCAAGGTGATTGTCATATTTGGGGGTCCTTGGTATCAAAAAGTTTGAAAACCCCTGGATTAAATTACCATTTGACTATGAATATGACATGACAAAATACTGCCTTAATTTGAAGAACATTTTCCTCAAAAGACAAAAATTATGACTAAAATAAAAAACTATTAAAACTGAAAAAAATGTAATTGTTGCACCAATGTTGGAATGTAGTCTTTATAATTGTATTTTTCACACACAGTCTATTTTTCAAATATGTGAAAATGTCAAATGTTAATATGAGTGGATTGTCTCTCTCCACGTGGAATGTGAATGGGTTGGGGCACCCCATAAAAAGAAAGAAGGTTATTTATTTTCTCAAATGTAAGATATATGACATAGTGTTTCTCAAGAAATGATTTTTCCCTGCAGGAAGCTGAAAAAATTTTTCTTTGTGCTGGCTCAAATAAGAGCAGGGGAGTCATTACACTGATAAGTAAACATCTATCATTTAAATGTCTCTTATTAAAATTCTTATTTTAGCATAAATTCAGGTGCAAATGTTGTTTTGGCTAATATTTACACACCTAATGATCTTTTTTATAGATTTTGAAGGGATGTTGCAAGTCACTGGCACCCCTCCTGTGTTGCATACCAACAGTGGATGACTATGTCAATGTAATTGGTATGTGTAGTGTGTGCACAGCTGCGATGGTATCTGTGTAGCTACTTTGGAAACTTGACTCAGGTACAGGTGTAGAGTGATGTTGTTTTTAAAAATGAGGAGTTTAGTGGTCTGGTCCTGCTGAAAGACTGACTTCTTTTCCAGAGAGTGACATCAACAGATTCCTGTACAAAAATCTATAGGACATTCAAAACACTGTCAGACATTCAGTACAAGCTAAATGTAACTCCACAGAACTTTGAATTAATGACAGACTGATATATTGGCCAGGCTGATTTGGCTGATATATGGCCATTTCGAGACAATACATTTTATCGCCAACTTGGCCTCATCAATGTATAAAGTTTTCCGTTTTCATATATTTTGATTGGTTGTAGAATGATTACTTTTGCAATATTGGGGCCTTTAGATCAGTGGAATCAATATATCAGCATTATAAAATTTAAAAATTACTCGTGTCATGCACAATGTAGATGTATTATGGATGTAGCATGTAGTATGGATTAAATGTAATCTGTATTACATAATCAGATTAGAAAAATCATGTTATCCATTATTTTTTATGGATAACATTGTTATATATTAATCGGGCAAACAACAATACATTGTAAATAACATATTGATCCTTTTATTTCTTCTTTTTTTCATCTCTAATATATTCCCAGCACTGCTCATTGTAAAGTCTCAAAACTATGTAAGAGCACAAATGAAAATATAGAGATATGGAAACAAAAAAAAAATCTGACGTGCAAGCTTCTTAAAAGTGTCCAGTCTTTGTCTAGATTGTACCTCTGCACACACTGATCCTTCTCTCAACCAACTTCATGAGGTGCAATTTACTGTATATTTGTCTCCAACACAAATTACACTATTATACACTATTTTTGGGATCAAAAGGTTTTTAACAACATGAGAAATGCATCTAAAATTTGGACTGGTAGAGCAAACAGCAAAACACAGGTGTTAAAGTTTGTTTGCCATATCAGTGATCTCTGGGCAGTGACCACAGCATGAAAATCATGTAGGATTCGTCCCGTGGGTGCTGGACTCACTTTGGTATTAGTATTGCCCGTGCCAATTGCAACAACCTCACATTCTGTAGCTGCCCACAGACCAGTTTGGATTTGGACTGAGAGAACACAAGCCAAATGAAAATGATTAAAATGAGACCTATTTAAAAAACTTGAGCACGGATTAAAGGGATAGTTCTCTCATTATTTACTCACCCTCATGCCATCTCATATGTGTATGACTTTCTTTCTTCTGCTTAACACAAATTAAGATTTTTAGAAGAATATCTCAGCTTTGTAGGTCCATTCAATGAAAGTGAATGGTAACCAGTACTTTGAAGCCGAAGTGTCCTTGGGCAAGACACTGAACTCCAAGTTGCTCCCAATGGCAGGCTAGTGCCTTGCATGTCAGCTCTGCCGCCATTGGTGTATGACTGTGTGTGTGAATGGGTGAACAACTTTACAGCTCAAATAATACATGAGTTTTAACAGACTAATTAAAGTAAGTGCTTTTATAAAATTATACGCTTCACATTTCTGCCTTTAAACCCTCCAAATATAGGCCCCATTGACTTCCATTGTAAGAGCCTCTGTGTAACGGTTTTTGCTTTTTTTTACCAAAAGGAGGGATGAGTCGAAATATACTTTTTGTGGTAATCAGCGTTATGCCACAAATGCTGTCAATTAAGCTTATCTTGCACTGAACCCGTAATATTCCTCTATAAGGCAAATATATTTCTTACTTCTCTCTTTTGATTTTGGAGTGAACTATGACCCAGACCCAAATATGTTCTTGACAGGTTTCGTATGGCAACAGGGATCTTAAATGTCACATGACTAATCAATAAAGATCCCACAATAGCAGTCTGTGGTCTGACTTACGAGACATGCTGCAACTGTTCCTCCTCAGCAAGAGAATTATGGGTAACTGTCCATTAGCTTGGTGAACATCTCTCTCACCGCAGAAGGTACTTGATCCTTTATGGGGTTCTTTCTCTCTACGTTAAACCAACCAAAATGAAATTATTAGTCAACCTTGAGGCAAGTTCACAGGTATTTCCAAATTCAACACGATCAGTTTAGTAAGAAGTACAAATAAAAATGACAGTCAAAAGGTTATTTTGGTAAAAATCTGTTTATTCTTGTGATCCGTTCCTAGTCATGACTTACGAGTCAAGCAGCAACGGGCAGGATATGATGTCACGCTCATGGCTTGTAGTTTTAACAAATAATATATCACAAAATGCTAATTAAATTAAAATCTAAATGTTACAGTATAACATCTGCTCACTAGCATACAACAATAAAAACATGCATATTTGAAATTTGGATTGTGCCAAGAGGTCAGTGTGGGACGTTTCGATCTGTTTTTGGTCACACGTCTCTTTGTCATACGAATTCGCCAAATTAGACTTTTTCTGAGCGGCAGAAAGCAAAATATTTCCGGCCTTCCGAGTTCAAATGCGTATGAACTGAAGTGAATGGAGTGCAAAGTGCAGTATGACCAGTTCAGATGTTTTGAAATGTTAAAATGTTTTTTTTTAAATATGAAAGATCAATCAAAACAAAAAATGCTAAAACTTTAAAAGATTCAGCAATGAGGCCTGTAAACTTACGAGCACAATTTTAAATACACGCAGACTTTGGCTCTGATTAAAGAGTCAAATAAGGTTTCTCATTACAAATAAATTAACTTTTTATTTATAAAAAGATTTATATATATATATATATATATCTTCCAGAATGGATTTCTGGAATTGGCGTTTCTTTCTCTCTTACTGGCAGAGGAGGACCCACTGAAAAAACAAGCCCATATACATATGAAAGAGCTGAACCCACATGAGCAATAGATCAGATCAAGATTTGCTGTACATACACTGTATACATTATATATCACATTCACGTTCACGTTCACGCTCCTAAATACAAGACTAAACAATAGTAATAGAGCACTAATTAGTCAACGATCTAGACTTACTGAATACATTGTGTATTGTACATAATTCAGTCTGCTAGCTAGATGTAATCACGCTTTATACATAACATAAAAATCAAGTTATTATGTTATGCAATGCAACCCCACTGTGAGAATGTGGAAGATCTGGCATATAATTATTGTTCTTGCATTGAAAAACAAATGTTGCACCCCCACCTCAAACAGGAAAGAGCTACACCACGGTTTCAATGAATGACTATAAAACTGTTTCGATACTAAGGGAAGACAGCTGAGTTCTCTCGATTCAGAGGTTGGGAAACTTTCACATTAAAGTTTTAAGTGAGCATACAGGTGAAACTCGAAAAATTAGAATATCGTGCAAAAGTTCATTAATTTCAGTAATTCAACTTAAAAGGTGAAACTAATATATTATATAGACTCATTACAAGCAAAGTAAGATATTTCAAGCCTTTATTTGATATAATTTTTATGATTATGGCTTACAGCTTATGAAAACCCCAAATTCAGAATCTCAGAAAATTAGAATATTACATGAAATCAATAAAAAAAAAAAGGATTTTAAATACAGAAATGTCGGCCCTCTGAAAAGTATAATCATGCATATGTACTCAGTACTTGGTTTGGGCCCCTTTTGCATTAATTACTGCCTCAATGCGGCGTGGCATGGATGCTATCAGCCTGTGGCACTGCTGAGGTGTTATGGAAGACCAAGATGCTTCAATAGCGGCCTTCAGCTCTTCTGCATTGTTTGGTCTCATGTCTCTCATCTTTCTCTTGGCAATGCCCCATAGATTCTCTATGGGGTTCAGGTCAGGCGAGTTTGCTGGCCAATCAAGCACAGTAATACCATGGTCATTGAACCAGGTTTTGGTACTTTCGGCAGTGTGGGCAGGTGCCAAGTCCTGCTGGAAAATGAAGTCAGCATCTCCATAAAGCTTGTCTGCTGAAGGAAGCATGAAGTGCTCTAAAATGTCCCGGTAGACGACTGCGTTGACTCTGGACTTAATAAAGCACAGTGGACCAACACCAGCCGATGACATGGCTCCCCAAACCAACACAGACTGTGGAAACTTCACACTGGACTTCAAGCATCTTGGATTGTGTGCCTCTCCATTCTTCCTCCAGATTCTGGGACCTTGGTTTCCAAATGAGATGCAAAATTTGCTCTCATCAGAAAAGAGGACTTTGGACCACTGAGCAACAGACCAGTTCTTTTTTTCTTTAGCCCAGGTAAGACGCTTCTGACGTTGTTTGTTGTTCAGGAGCGGCTTGACAAGAGGAATACGACTTGAAGCCCATGTCCAGGACCCGTCTGTGTGTGGTGGCTCTTGATGCAGTAACTCCAGCCTCAGTCCACTCCTTGTGAAACTCCCCCACACATTTGAATGGCCTTTTCCTGACAATCCTCTCCAGGCTACGGTCATCCCTGCTGCTTGTGCACCTTTTTCTTCCAACACTTTTCCCTTCCACTTAACTTTCTATTAATGTGCTTTGATACAGCACTTTGAGAACATCCAACTTCTTTTGCAATTACCTTTTGAGGCTTTCCCACCTTGTGGAGGGTGTCAATGATGGTTTTCTGCACAACTGTCAGGTCAGCATTCTTCCCCATGATTGTGAATTCAACTGAACCAGACTGAGAGACCATTTAAAGGCTCAGGAACCCTTTGCAGGTGTTTTGGATTAATTAGCTGATTAGAGTGTGACACTTTGAGCCTACAATACTGAACCTTTTCACAATATTCTAATTTTCTGAGATTCTGAATTTGGGGTTTTCATAAGCTGTAAGCCATAATCATAAAAATTATATCAAATAAAGGCTTGAAATATCTTACTTTGCTTGTAATGAGTCTATATAATATATTAGTTTCACCTTTTAAGTTGAATTACTGAAATTAATGAACTTTTGCACGATATTCTAATTTTTCGAGTTTCACCTGTATTTACGAACATTAGACTTAAAAATGGAAGGGCTCGCAACAATTTGATGGAAAGTGTCAACCAGAATGTCACACGGTTGGTGACTTTCGTTGCAAGAAACCTGTCAAAGCAGACCGCTCATGACAACAGAAATGGTTGACACTGAATAGCCGCACCAGTAACTGCTAATTTTGATTAGAGAAATATTTATTGATTTTATTTCGCATGTTATTATGGTGCTACTTAAATGTAATTTTTTTATTATTAGTTGTATTTCAAAATATGACTCTGTGGCACTTTCAAAACATTGCTCTTTTTGTTTGAGCATCCCGACCAATACAACAACGCTGGCTCAAACAATGGCGTGAGTTTGGGGCAGGAATATCTGTGGGGGAGTGTACTGGGAAACCTCTATGAAAACATAATTTTTCCAGTTCTGTTTGGTGACGAAAGTGGCACAGAAATTACACACTTCACTGGAAACGGACTTTTCCAGGTTCAATACAAGTTAATGTTAATTAACAACATTTGTGGCATAATATTGATTCCCCCACCCCAAAAAAAAATATTATTTAGACTCGTTCCTCATTTTCTTTAAAAAAAAAAAAAAAAAAAAAAAAAAAGCTAATATCTGGGTTACAGTATGGCACTTACAAATGGAAGTGAATGGGGCCTCACTGTAACCTCGATGTTGGGTTTTTTGCAGGTTTTTACAATTTTTTTTAAATCAACAACATGCCGCAAGATGCTGTCGATTGAGCTTAAATTGTAAATGTATTTATTTATTTATTTTTTGGTGATTTTCTCCCCTTTTCTACACAATTTGGAATGCCCAGTTCCCAGTGTGCTCTTGATGTCCTTGTGCTGGCATAGTGACTCGCCTCAATCCAGTTGGCGGAGGTCGAATCTAAGTTGTCTCTGCGTCTGAGACTGTCAATCCGCGCATCTTATCACGTGGCTTGTTGAGTGCGTTACCACGGAGATGTAGCACACGTGGAGGCTTCACGCTATTCTCCACGGCAACTCACCACACGCCCCACCGAGAGTGAGACCACGTTATAGCGACTATGAGGAGGTTACCCCATGTGACTCTACCCTCCCTAGCAACCAGGCCAATTTGGTTGCTTAGGAGACCTGGCTGGAGTCACTCAGCACACCCTGGATTCAATCTCGCGACTCCAGGTATGGTAGTCAGCGTCAATACTCGCTGAGACACCCAGGCCACCCAAGAAGCCTTTTTAGTATCACCCTAGTAAATGCCTAGCAACCGGGCCAATTTGGTTGCTTAGGAGACCTGGCTGGAGTCGCTCAGCACACCCTGATTCGAACTTATGACTCCAGGTGGAGCTTAATTGTATTAAACCCACTAAATTTGTCAGCAAAATGTAATAATAACCACCATCTGAAATTACTTTCCACATCACAAATTCCTCTTAAATTTCGTTTTGATGTTTATCATGCACGTTTAAGTTAGTCATTAGCTATTTACATTCTTAAAGGAATATTTCAGGTTCAGTTCTGGTTAAAGCTCAGTCGATGGCATTTGTGGCTTAATGTTGATTACAAAGCAATTAATTTCGACTCGTCCCTCTGGGTTACAGTAAGACACTTACAATGGAAGTGAATGGGGGCCAATCAGTCAATGTCAAAATACTCACTGTTTCAAAAGTATAGACAAAAGACATAAACAATATGAGCGTTATTTTTGGGTGATTAATTCACTAACCTTTTCTGTTAAATTTATAGCCAATTTTACAACTTCGTTACCATGATGACGTAACACCTGGGACAAATAACTAGAAGTTAATCCGCCTAGAATGGCATTCTGCCCCATTTACCTCCATTGTAAGAGCCATGCTGTAACCTTGAGTTTTGCTTGTTTTAAAGAAAACAGGGTGGCAAGTCGAAATACAGTCAACATTATGCCACAAATGCTGTTGATTGAGCTTAACTTGTACTGAACCCGGAATATTCCTTTAATGCGGGTTCCAAACATGCACTTTCATACAGACTATACAACATAAGATGTTTTTGTCAATGGAAATTAATTTCAATTAACATATGCAAAAATGTGTAGGTCAATCAATCAATCAATCAATCAATATTTATCAATCAAGCACATTTAAAAACAACCATGGTTGACCAAAGTGCTGTACAAGGTAAAATGGATATCACAGGAACATAAAACATACAAAGTAGATAAAAATACAATAATAAGAAGATAAAACAGGTCACAACAATTAAAGATTATTGAAAGCCGAAGAGCATAAATGTGTCTTTAGAGCAGACTTGAAGTTTGAAATTGAGGGAGCTAATCTAATATGTAGAGGTAAAGCATTAGAGGTAATAAAGATCAAATTAATGAATTAAGAAAAGAATAAACACAAAAGTCCATGGCATAACTGATTTTGGTGGTGGGGTTGAAGGGTTGCCCTTGAAGGCATTTATTGTTGTTATTGAGACAGATGGATGTGATGGGGAGATGTTTGGCCTGTGAATGTGGACCATACTGGCCCCTCTGGAGGAGACTCCTATCATCCTCATCTTCAGCTTTAGAAAGATACATCAATGAAATAAAGTTAATTTGGAGAGAGAGAGAGAGAGAGAGAGAGTCTGTGTATGTGTGTAGAGATGTTATTGGTGTTTTCAGTCGTTTTATGATGTTTTATGAATAATTTGTTGATGTTCTTTTATAAAATATAGATTAGTGATCGTCAAGAAGCAGCACGTGACACCACAAACTCTTTTATCCCATTTACAGTTTTTCTCAGTCGCTTTGGTGCATTTCTTAGATCAAAAGTGCAATTCTTGATACTACTTGTACAAATTCCAAATCATCTAGTCACTTGTGCACATCATGAAAGCAATTTCTTATTCCTTTGAACAAATTGCAATTGCTTTTGTACTTATTGCAATTGATAATGTACAAGTGTCAGCTTTTTTCCACATTTTCAATTGCTCATGTCATGTTGATCAAAATATAGTAGATGGTTCTCTGTTGAATAGTCTTACCCCTCAAAACATCTAGGCATTAGTTCCTTGCATAAGCCATTACATGCAAAATTGTTGAACTATTTGTCATAAACTGTCAAGCATAGTTTTACACATTTCTATTAGACTTTTTGTACAAAAATGTGAATTGCTGAATCGTGCAGGTGAAATTGACTCTCACTCATGAAGGAATGTAAAGTGTTAGTTCAACCAACAATACAGTAAACCAGTTGTCTAAATTGCTCAAAGGTGCATCTCATGAACAATCAATTGGCAAGCATATATAGACAGACCACAACACAGAGTTGCAATTTTCCAATAATGGATGGACCAGGAAACGAACAGGTTCAACAGCCAAGAGGAGGAAGAAGAGGAGCAAGAATGCGTGGTGGAAGGCACAACAGAGGAAGAGGCAGAAGAGGACATAGGCGCATGTCTGATGACATAAGGGCCACTATTGTAGACCATGTTGTCAATCATGGCCTTACAATGGCTGAGGCGGGTCGAAGGGTGCAGCCGAATATTGGGAGATCAACCGTGTCCTCAATAGTTCAAACATTTCGAAGAGAGAACAGGTATTTCCACCAATGTACAGTTCACTGTTACTGTATATAAGAAGTATACTGTATACTTCCTACAATGCTTCATATTACAGTAGTCCACTTGTATTTCACAGCATACAGAAATATACTCTATACAGATATATACTGCACCTTACTGTAAATGCACCCACCTGTATGTTTTACAGTAAAATGTGTGTTCGCATAGTTTTTGTCTATGTGAAAGTGTGCGATGCATCATTGCATTTTTTCCCACATAGGACTGCAAGATTACCTCAAACCGGTGGCAGAGGATGCCTTTTCACAGCTCGACAGGAGGAGGCTATTTGCACCATGGTCCGAGCAAACAATGCCATGAGACTCAGGGAAATACAAAGGACCATTATAGAAGACAACGATGTCTTTGAAAACATACATACGGTTAGCATCTCAA